>ABLG01000162.1:0-89428 GCA_000172435.1 Meloidogyne hapla | reverse complement strand
CCTTTTTTCGGAGTGTCCCTTATTTTTTGTAAGCTAAACTTGATTTTAGCTAATTTGTTTAACTTAGAATTTCCTCAAAACAAACTCACAATTAATTTTAACATCTCGTATCTCGTTTTATCTCTTTCTCGTATTTTTTCGAGAATATCGTACCTCATGTTTTGTGGGACTAACGTCACCCCTGGTAATTATGTTATCACAAAATTATTTTGTAATCTATATTTTCATTATATGCTTAATATTAATAATCTTCTGATAATTTGTTTTTTAATACTAAAAAATTCTCTAATTAACTGCCTTTTTTCGGAGTGTCCCTTATTTTTTGTAAGCTAAACTTGATTTTAGCTAATTTGTTTAACTTAGAATTTCCTCAAAACAAACTCACAATTAATTTTAACATCTCGTATCTCGTTTTATCTCTTTCTCGTATTTTTTCGAGAATATCGTACCTCATGTTTTGTGGGACTAACGTCACCCCTGGTAATTATGTTATCACAAAATTATTTTGTAATCTATATTTTCATTATATGCTTAATATTAATAATCTTCTGATAATTTGTTTTTTAATACTAAAAAATTCTCTAATTAACTGCCTTTTTTCGGAGTGTCCCTTATTTTTGTAAGCTAAACTTGATTTTAGCTAATTATTTTTAACTTAGAATTTCCTCAAAACAAACTCACAATTAATTTTAACAATTTAAGTGTGTAACTGTATGCCTCTCGCAATGTTTGGCACGTCAAATAGATTATCAACACTTTTTACTTAGAAGGGAGCAAAGACGAATAGCACGTAATGAAAGACGAGAAAGGCGTTATTTGGAACAAAAAGGAGAAAATAAAATTGTAAAATTAAAATTAATTTTTGTAAAATTACAATTAAATAAGGGAGAACACAAAAAACAAACAACAGGAAATGTTCAAAAACAAACAGAAAAGGTTGAAGTTGTTGTTCCACTTAATAAACTTTCACCTCCACGTTCTCCACCCAAAGTCAAACCACCACCTACCCCAAAGTATTTTTGATATAAAAAATTGGAAAATCTGTAATTTTTAAGAAATGATGAGGAAGCAGCACAATTAGGCACAGCAATTAGAGCTGGGAAACTTGAATGGAAGGTAAATAATTTAATTTTTAATATGGGAAAATGTGTCAGTTTTAATTTATCTTATAATAAGCTTAATATTAGGAATATGTTGATTCTTTATATTTTAATCAGTTAAAGATTCTTAATTAGATCGTCTAGTTTTTTTGAGTGTTTATTTTTGCGAGCTAAACTAGATTTAGCTAATTTGCTAGAATGTTTCAAATATCTTTTTACCGTTTTATACCATCCCTGAAATAATTATCTCCTTTATAATAATTACCTCCTCCAGCGAGAGGCTGAAAAAATAATTATCCAGGGTAATTATTTGAGAATACGGTAAGCTAATTTCTTTTCATGGGCTGAAGCTTTCGTCGTTCGTTTCCATTGGATTTGAATGTATACTTCAAATATCCTTTTTATTTTGTAGGAATTCCAATACAAAAATTCACTCCTGAAAAGCATAGACTATAATGAGAAGACGGGACCACAGATAATTTCTTTTAACATAGGTAAAAGAGTCTAAAATAGTTAGATTTTCTGCTTAATATTGGTAAACTTTTGATAATTTATTTGTTAACTAGTAATCAAACTGCTTATATAGTTCATTGCTGCTTCATGGTGCTTTATTTTTGTGAGCTAAACATGATTCTATTTAATTTTATCAAATCTCTGTATGATTCGATTAACATTTCATAAACTTAGGCAGTTCCACGGTTCCATTTCATAGATTTGAATAATAGATTTGAAAAAACCGCTACAAAAATAGTCTTTTTGCTTTGTAAGGAAAATGTGTCAACTTTAATTTTATAATATTTTATTAAAAAACGAAATTTATTATATGTACAGGAACATTCGTTGGTCGATAAGGTACTTAATATGAGGAATATGTTGATTCTTTTATGAACATAACTCGCAAAATTGCTTAATTAGTCGCCGCGAAGGAACCCATTGATTATTTTTGCAAGCTAAACCTGCTTTAGCTAATCTATTGAACTTTCAAATCAAAGGTTGAGTAATGTATCGTTTCATAGGCAGAAGAGTTGCACGGTTCGAGTTCTATTAGATATGACCGATGGGTTTGAACGTACTACAAAAAATTTATAGGAATTTATAGGAATCCCAAGGCAAAAACTCGTCTCACTGCAGCGCTAAAAAACATAACAATAGATTGAAATGCCGAGATTTGATTATTCCTGTGTAATAAATTAAAATAGGTACATATAATTATCTTTATGCTTAATATTAAGAATCTTTTGATAATTATTTGATAGCAAGAAAACAAACTTCTACTAAGAAGTCTAACGTTCTGCCACGTTTATTTTTGTGAGCTTAAATTTAGCTAATCGGTTTAATGTTACTTTTTTCGGGATTTGACACTTTATCGAGTTATGAATGTTTATCAATATTCGAATTTTATATTTTCTTGTCAAGCATGATTTTTAAAAACTTTAAGATCAATGACATTTAAAAACTTTCCAGAAATAAACATAATTGTTATCTATTTATCAGCCGATACAGTAAACAAATAGATAATAATAGATAACAATTACTAACAAACATAAACTCAGACATATCCTGGACCAAAAATACAATCCTTTATAATTTTGTTAAGAGTCAAATAAAGTTTATGCTTAATATAATAATTCTGTTGTTGATTTGTTGATTTGTTAGTTAAAATTTAGCTTTTTTTGTTCGTGCCTGCCTCAATTATCTTTTTCGCCACGTTTATTTTTGTAAGCTAAACTAGATTTAGCAATCTTTTTCTAATATTTTAGGAAAGTAAACTTTGATAAAAACTTTGATCGAATTAAAAACTTTGATCAAATTTCGTTATTTTGGGCTTAAGCAATTCCGCGGTTCCTGTTCCATAGGTTTGATAATAGATCTGAAAATACTACTACAAACAGTTATTTACATATGCGAATTCCAAGACAAAAAACACTTTATTATTCCTGTTGTACTCAATATTTTCTTTGTTGTTCTAATTTTGTAAGCTAAATTTGTTATCTTAGAATAAGCTAACTGACTGTCCTGGCTCAATAAGCGTAGGCCACGAAGCCAAAAATATTAAGGAGCTCAAAATCAGCAGATAAACTTAAATTAATATAAGTGAAAGAAGCGGACCGTAAACGAATTAATAACAGATGCCGATTATTAGATTTTATGCTTAATAGAAGAAATCTTTTGATACATTATTTGTTAACTCGAATAAAATTCTTAATTCGTAGTGTTTCCAAATGAATGTGTTGTATTTTTGTGAGCTAAATTTGCTTTAGCTAATTTGTTTTAATGTTCCTTATATCGAGATTTGACCTTTAGCCATTTGGCCTTTAGCTAAGAGTTTTACCGCTAAGAGTTTTATTTCTATTCTAACTTAATTTTTAAAGCATTCCAGATCAGCTTTCCAAAAAATAAAAATAATTGTTATCCAGTTATCTGTCGGGACAATATACAAATAGATAAAAACGATAAAAAGCTTAAAATCCGACATGTCATGGACCAAAGATACAATCATTTATGATTTTTAAAGGCTCAATTATCGATGCTTAATATTAAGATTCTGTTGTTAATTTATTAGTTAAAGTTGATTTTTTGTTTAAGTCTGTTTTAATGTTTTGTCGTGTAGCTTCCAGTTTCTCTCCTCAAGAATTTTTATAATTCCAGAATTTATCTTAATATGAAGAACCTTTGATACTTTATTTATTAACAAGAAAACAAAATTCCTCATTGTTCCTTTGACGCGTCTGATTTAATCTTTATTTATTTTTGTGAGCTAAAATAGATTTAGCTAATTATGAGAGTTGATCCTTTATCGGGTTAAGAATTTAAGCAATCTATGATTTTTAAATTTTCTAATTTTTAACAAATTTTTCAGATAGGAAAAACTGGAAGAAAAGCAAAAGGTGAATCTAGAGCTTCCAGTTTCTCTCCTCTCCGCAATCTTGGTATTAAAAATGAAAGAGACAAAAAAGTTGAAGGAAAAAGAAAGTCAATGACTCTCGAAAGCACTCCAAACAATAAAATAAAAAATCGGGTATTTGATGGCAAAAAATCAGAAAAAGAAAAAATAAAACAAAAAAGCCATAAAAATACAAATTTTGAGAAATTAAATAATAAAAATTGTAAAAATAATCAGCCAGAACCTTCCGCTCCACCAATGTATTTTACTATGCAATTGCAACAACACCATTTTAATTAATTTTTTAATTTAATTTATGTTTGTATAAATGTTTTTTTATAAATTCATAATATGAAGAATTTGTTGATAATTCCTTTAAAACAGCCAACATTACCTATAAACCCAGTGGAAATTTAATATTCCTTTATATCATTTTTGTAAGCTAAACTTGATTTAGCTAATCTCTGTAACATAGAAAACCTTTCTTATTAAGTATCAAGTTGACTATATAAACAATATTCGTTTTAAAATTAAAAAAATATTTTCTGATTTAAAAATCAGAATAATAATCAAGAGTTGCTGTAAATTACAGTAAATTGCTGTAAATTACAGCAACTCTTGATTATTATTCTGATTTTTAAATCAGAAAATATTTTTTTTTAACCGATATTATCGATCGAACCTCAAGTCCGGTCTCTAGCTGTAATCATATAAATAAATATTTTGATTGTGAAATTGGAAAATTTTTTATAGAATTTATTAAAATCGGATATACTTCTCTTCAATAATTGTTAATTTGAATTAGAATTTTGAATTTCAAAGAGAATATTAAAAATCTAAAAATAAATTATGGTTAATATGAAGAATTTTATGATACTTTATTTTTTAGTCGGATAGACAGACCTATAATTTACGTATTCGGCGTCGTTCTTCATTTATCTTTTTGTAAGCTAAACTTGATTTAGCTAATCTCTTTAACATTGGAAACTTTTATTTTTACGAACATTTTACAAATTTTGAAATATATTATACAATTAAAAAATCAGAAAAATAATTTTCTTAATTAAAAAATCAGAAGAATAATCAAGGGATTTTGGAAACTTATAAAAGTATGTTTAATATTAACAATCTTTTGATAATTTATTCATTAATCCTAAAGAAAATTACTGATTAACGTCGGATTTTTGTAGATTATTTTTGTAAGCTAAACACGATTTAGCTAATCAGTAATTTAGAAATTATTTACCTCAAAGGGTAAATAATTTGAACGGTGACCTGAACGGTGACCAGTGTTCTCACGGTTCCAAAAATTCCAAAAATTTTTGACAGTTCCACGATTCCGGTTCTGAAACATTGAACGAGAACAGAAAACCGCGGTTCCTGGAACCGGGAGAACACTTCCGGTGACTAAATTTAAAGTAATTCTTTGGGAAATTATCCAAATATATTCAATTAAAAAATAGGAAAAATAATCAAGAGATATGGAATCTTCTAAAATAGTTTTTTTATTGTGAATTTGAAAGAATTTTTATTGGAAATTTATTAATACATTACTTCCTTTAAAATAATCCCCCTTCTCTGTAATAAAATTCATCTCTTGTCATCATTATATTAGTTAAAACTGGAACTTCAACTTTCCAAAATTATGAACCTGTTGATATTTCATTTTAAATAAGAAAAAATACCTAATGAATCTTTAATTCTTATTTTGATTGCTGTGATTTAAATTTTGATTTTCAAAGAGAAATATTGAAAATTTTAGCTTAATGTCATTTATTTATTTTGTCAAGCAATTTATGAAATAATAAAAACTTATTCATTAATTTCTGGCCTTATTTCTTTTGTTTTATTTTTGTAAGCTATAGCTAATTAACTGTAATAACTCCTATAAAAACATAAATTACAAAATAAAAATATTCACAGATAAGGGCCAAAATGAGTTATAATATTGCTAAACTATAACTAAACTGAACTTCAAAATCTGACTGAAGTAGAATTTCCATAACGAGGTAAATTGAATATTTTTACAATTTGTAAACTCGATTTTAAATTTTTAAAGAATATTGAAAGTTTAATTTTATGCTTAATATGCTGAATCTCTTATTAATTTATTATTTAATCCAAACAACCACTGTTTTCCATCAAACAACCACTGTACACGTTTTCCATCAAGGATTTAATATTTTTGTAAGCTAAACATGATTTAGCTAATCTATGTATCTTTGAAATTTCTTGGCATTATGGCATCAATATCGGTATCAATAAACGATATTCTTTACCTATATACTTATTGGTCCAATCTCTAGTTAATATTAAAAATCTGTTTATATTTTATCAGTTAAAACGAAAGGATTAGATAACTCAGTGTTCATTTGTGTTATTGATTATTTTTGTAAGCTAAACATGATTTTAGCTAATCTCTTTATCCTTGAAATTTTTTCTAGGTGAAAATTTTTTTGTAAGCTATAATTTAATATTTAAGCTTAAAGAATATATTATCTAAAGTTTCATTCTGCGTTTAATATGAAAAATCTGAGGATATACTATTTTTAAACAAGTAAATTACATCGTATTTAGGAAATTTTTGATCCACTTTTCATCATTTTTGTAAGCTAAAAATGCTTTAGCTAATTTATTTTATCCTTGAAATTTTATCGAACTAAGACATCGTTAACCTATAATATCGATAAAATTTTTAAAAAATTTTTAGTTTCATTCAATTATGAAAGCAAATTTTCATAATATGAAGAATATGATAATAATTTATTTTAAACAGAAAAATAAACTTAAAAATAAAAATTTTTAATTATGTTTTCATTATTTTTGTAAGCTAAACATGCTTTAGCTAATTAAAATAAAAAAATTTTTAAGGACGATGTTACAAATTTGAAAATATTTAATACAAATGTTCTCTATCTTGTTTAAAAAATAATAAATCAGAATAAAATCAAAAAATTTTGAAGAAAAATATTTTTTATGGTAATTCCTTTTTCAAAGAAAATTAAAATTTGTGTTAATAAAAATATTCATTAACCCTGCTTATTAAATTTCCATTTAAAATTGAATGGAATAATATTTTCCATATTATGGAAAATCAAGATTGATAAATCTGGGGAAATTTTTGATGGCTTATCTCTGTTTGGGAAAATTAATTTTGATTTCCGCTTTTATTTCGATGTATTTTGTGATCATTTAATTTATAATTTTGATAAAAGAGATTTCACTTTATGCTTAATGTGAGGAATATGTATATTCTTTATGTTAATCTGAATGAAATTCCCTTATTAGATGAGTCTGTGGTTTTCTTTTGTCTTCTTATTTTTGTGAGCTAAACTAACTTTAGCTAATCTGTTTATAAGTTTTTTATAACGATATTTGACAGATATTGCCGTATACTAAGCTAACGGAGGAACTTATATGTTTAGGTTTGCTTATTTAAAATGTTTCATTTGTCACCTCAATTGACTAATATTAAATATTCATCTACTGAAATAAATATATGGCCTGGAAATTCAATCAACTCAAATCAACCCTAGATCCTTATTAATCCATTAAATAATCAAAAGCAGACTGGTTAATTGATTCATTTCTTTATGTCGATACACTTTTCTTTATGCTTACAGATTGTAATTGTTTGCCCCAGGCTAGTATGAGTGAGGATGGCAAAATATGGCATTAAAAAAAAAGCATACATAAACCATATAAGTTCCTTAACGGAAGGTCCCAGACCCTGTAGAATTAGGTCTCGAACACAAAAATGTTACGGAACTTAAAATTAAAAGATAAAAACAGAAAATCTATTGAAATACTTTATTTTTTAACTCGAACAAACTTCTTTATGCGTCTGTTTGTATTTTGCTCGATTTATTTTTGTAAGCTAAACTGGATTTAGCTAATCTGTCAAGGAAGATAGAGATTTTAAAAATAATTAAATAATAAAAAATTGTTTGAATTTTAAAATTATTTTTTTAATATTCACATTATTTGTCAAATTCATGGAAATTGTTTTGTTCGAATTTTGGCACAAAATGAGGCAATTTCACTGAAATTATTTTTAACAAAATTAATTTTTAATTAATTTACCTAGCCCCACTTCGCATAAGACAGTCACAAAATTCTGCAAATCTATCTTTTAAATTCATTTGTTGTTCACATCTTTCCATTATCTCGCCAAGTCCAAATTCATTAACGTATAGACCACACCTGGAAATAATTATTTAAATTTTATTCTATTTATTATCTACGGAAAAGGACCTGTAAATAAGTCTATTATTAAAAGTGATATCCCAGTTCAGAGAAATTCTTAAATCGGCGGGAATAACCATGGAACATTTTGATATTTTTTGGAAACGGGACATCACTTATTATAATGATAGATACTGTAGATAATTCGATCTGATCTAACACTGATGCTAGAAAAGTCTTGTTTATGGGAAACATATAGACTAAATGAATCTAAATTTTAATAAAGATACTATTTGAATGGAATTTTTAGAATTGGTAAAGTGGCCATTTTAGTATTTTTGGAAGCCAGAACATCGTTCTAGGCTATATTTTATTTTTAGAATTTTATCATTATAAGGGCAGTCATTCTGTAAGACTTATCATTAGGCTTGGTTAATTAAATTTATAATGACGATTAAAAACCCTTTCCTTCATTCTTTAATAAAAAATAATTTTAAAGAGAAAGTTAAAGTAATTTAAGATTAGTTAATTCGGTCTATTTAAGAAAGTAATGCCTTGTTGGAAATTAATTTCTGAGGAATTCGGGCCCAAGCTTGACTAATGTCCAAGCTTTATTTTTAGAGAGGTCTTGTTTCTGAAATACATATACATAGATTATTTGATTTTAAACTTTTAATGATTTTAGTAGACTAGATTTTTATGCAAGCAATAATTTCACATTGTATTTTTGGGAGCCAGAACATCGTTCTAGGCTATATTTAATTTTTAAAATATTAATTGAAAAATTAATTTTCAAAAAAAATTATTGTATTTAGGACAAACTAAATATCTGCTTTATTTTCAATTTCTGGGATTAGTTCCACATCCTTACTTTTATCAATTATTATCTTCTACTTACTAGATTAGTTATTTTATTATTTCGTGATAACTCTTAACCTAAGCAGCTAATTTTAAATTAACCTTCTCTGGCTAAAACATTGCAAATTTTTTAGTTTTTTTACTCCACATTCACGAGAGCATTTTTCAATTCCAATGGTGCGTCGTACAAAAGGAAGATCATTTCCATAGGAAAGTGCTTTATTGGAAATTTAATTTAATTAAAATTTATATTAATTTACTCTCTAAATGTTGATATTCTCTATCAGCTATAGGACGAATACGACGAAGGAAGATTGCATCAAAATCTCGAAACTCAACTTTTTGATCATCGCTAGTCCATGCACAACTAAATTTTAAGTTTTTAATCCATTGAATTTTTAAGTTGAATTTTTATTAAATTTTTGTTTAAGTTAGGTCTAAGGTTCTTATAGTCAGTCATAACTTGTCCAGCAGAGGAAAAAAGAACATAATTGCTTATTATGCTCATTACCTTACTTAAATTTCATTATAATCCCCTCATTCCCTATACTTGCAATAGTCCACTTCCCCTATTCTCTCCCTCCTTCTTTCCCTTTTAAGGATCATGTAATGGTAGAGGTGAATTACTAAGGGAATTATAGGGGTGGTTTCCTATTGTTCCCCTTCACATTTTAGTAAACTTCATCCTCAGACAATAAGCAATAAGTGTCAAGGGACTTATCAACCTCATATAACATCTCCCCCTATAATTTAATTAAAATACGTCAATTAAAACCTCTGGTTCATACTCGTTTCACTGTGAATACAACTATAATAACTATAAAGAATTCGTTTGCGCATAGGCATACACGAAGCTTCATTCACATCCTTTAATTATTTTAACTAATTTTAAAGTTTAAAAATTCAAACATTTTCTAAACCAGCCCTGTCAATACATTCATCAAAACATTCACCCACTTCCTCTTTCATGTTATCAAAACAATTGTATTGTTCAACGCATGAACACTTAAATGATTAAAATAATTTTTTCTAATTACTAAATGAAATTTCTTGTTACCTTTCTGATTTTTTCCAAACCAAAAGCAAATTTAAAAATAAAAAGAGAAAGAATAAGGTTAAATAAAATTAATTTCAACATTCCAAATTAATTTACTAAAATAAATTTATTAAAAAATACATTCTTTAAATGGAGAGAAATTATAAAGAGAGTTCTATAGAGATTATTAGCTTTATTTTCAAAAATCAAATCCTTTTGTATATCTAATTTATCAATTAAGTTATGATTAGTTTAATGGTTCAAAAATCGCGCCACGCTTTAAATAGTCGTAATTATATATTAAAATATGTGTCAATTAAGGAGAGTTATATTTAGATTTTTAACAGTTTAAAAATATAAATTATCCGAATTTAAACTTAAAATAAAGATTTTATTTAGAGTAATTTTTTGGGAACCGCTTCGCTGTATGACGTATTTTTGTAAGTCAGAACATCGTTCTAGACTAAATATAAATATTTAATTTATTCTTAGTTGTCAAAATTATTTTTTGGCTCAAAATTCAAACTTGTCAAAATAAAAATTTTGCTCACTCATGACAAAATTTTGATTTAGTCTTAAGTCCGACCTTCATAATTTATTCTAAAATTATTATCAATGTAAGGGTGTTATTTTACTAGATTTTTAACATACTTAAATAATAAATAGAAATAAATTTAAATTATTTATGTTTTAATTAAATTAATTTGTTTATTATCTAAGTATTATCAAAATATAAGAATTTAATTTATTTGTATTTGTTATTGAAAAATATTAAAAATGCGCAACATATTTTAGTCATATGTCCCTATTTTGCCCTTTTATATTTATCAAAAATTTAAAATAAAATGATAAACATTTAATTGAAAATTATTTAATAAATAACGACAACAAACTAAAATTGGGGCAAAATGTACTTAAATTATTAAATTTATTTACTTGAAGTTAAATTAAATGTAACAGATGTTTGATACGTTAATTCATAAATATAAATAATTATTTTGATCAAAAATAAACTGATAATTGAAAATAAACTTTAATTTTTATTTCTTAAATGTATGGGACGAATGAATTTTTTATGGAACGTGTAAACTTCATGAGACGCATAAACTGAGACTGAGTCTATACTTACTCTTCCATTTAAGCTAATAAACTTTTTTTTCTATTTTATTATTTTAAAAAATATAGGTATTTATTTTATAAAGGTATAGAAAAGAGATAATTTAAATTGAAAGGAAAAGTTTTTTGTTGTATCCATATTATTTTTGTAAGCCAAGCAATGCTTAGGCTAATTTTAAGATATTTATGAGTTGCAAAGTTATGTTAGCTAATTATAAATTTTCTTATAATCAAGGCCTTTATCATAAAAATGATGTAGAGGTTAACCCAGAACTTGAGTGGATTATAACTTTTTGAGTTGATCATAAGCTCAATTTTGGTCAGTCTATGCCAATAATTTTTAGAACCAAAGTTATTATACACTCAATTTCTGGATTAACCCCTGCCTCATTTTTTATGATACTGGCCTTGTTTTAAGGAAAATTAATAATTAGCTAACTTAACAGACTCATAAATAGCTTAATTTTTACATGGAACTTTTAAATCTTCATGGGACGCGTAAACTGGACCAGAGGCTATGCTTAATCCTAATAAACTTTTTTCCTATTTTAATTCTTTTTTTTCAAAATATTTATTAATTTACATATTTATAGATAATAGTTAATTTAAAATTGAAGAATATAACGATCCCCTTTCCTGGTTAAAATTATTTTTGTAAGCCAAGCAATTCTTAGGCTAATTTTAGAGATATTTATGAGTCTGTACTATTAATACATAATAGGGTTCTAGTCCAGTTTTTTTAATTTCTCATGAAAATTTATCTTTCCCAGAAATAATTTATAAGTCCAAAAAAATTTAAATTAAAACGAATAAATTTTCATGGGACACACTAAACTTAATAGCCTCCTATTAATAAACCGGACAAGAGCCCAAAATATGGCAATTTTAATTTAAAAAAGGACTTTTTAAAATTATAAATCGGCAGTCAAATAAACTTTTAAACTAATGAATATTTATCTTTAATTGATGTATACCTTTTATATAAATCTTAGTCTTATTCTGACCTAAACAAAAATATATAAATAAATATTTTTTTAATTTTTTATTAAAAGACGTAATTTAATTGCGCATCGATATAGAGAAAATAAAAAATAAAATGAGGACGCTGGCATATTTAGAGTTGGGGCTCTTCGTTGATTTATGAGAAAATAAAAGTTTAAAGTGCAAACAGAGTAAAAAAAAGTTTTATTTTTATTAACAAAACAACGATAAAATTGAAATAATTAAATAACAAAAAACTTAACGATGTAAAAATAATAAAGAGATAATAAATAAATTTAGGAAAAGTAATTAAAATAAAGAACTAATTTATTTGAAAAAAGGTTATTTAACTGATTGGATTTCTGTTCTAAATTAAATATTCAAATAAATCTTGAATTTTAAAATAAATGAAAATAATACAGGGTGCGGCAAATTAGGCGCGCGATTTCTTTATACAATAACTTTTTTCAAAAATGAATAAAAATTGATAATTCTTTTTTTATTGCATTCAAGACACTCTGAGAATTTTTTATTACCATATGAACATAAACATTTACCGTACTTAAAAGATTTTATACGGAAAAACTTGTGAAAAAATACATGATTTCATAATGGTAACAAACTTTGAACGTTCATAACTTTGTCGAAAATCATCCAAATTCAATAATTTTGGTATTATTCTACTCGAATCGATGAGATGCGTCGAATAAGCTCTCTTTTGAAATTTCGAAAATTTTTACCCTTGATTTGAAATGTTGCCATTTTAACGAGTTTCGATTTTCAAACCCCTGTATCATGGCTTATAATGAAGCTACGAAAATAATTTTGATGTCATTCGAATCAGCTGAAAGGGCTGATTCGAATGACATATCTCATGTCGATATCGAAATCTAATTTCCTTTAAAAATTTGATTTTTATCAAAAAAATCACACCTAAAATTCGAGGGCGAATTAGTCTATCTTATTCACTAATAAATTATGCTTTTTTGTTATTTATAGAGTTCTCATAGTGCTATTAGAAAATTAAAAAAAGAATTATCAATTTTTGATAACTTTGAAAAAAGTTATGCTGAAAACAAAACGCGCGCTAAATTTGCCGCACCTGGTAATAAATATCTGTAATTTTGGAAAAATTATAGATACATTGTCATTAAAATGACAATGTGTTAAAAGACGCAAAATATGCATGTAGTAGATGTAATTAGAGTTTATCACAAGGCAAAAGACCAAAGTAGGCATTGTTGGTAGAAAGTGGTAGAAAATAAATAAATGACTTCCGTCTGGCTGTGTTGCGCGACTTTTGAGGATATTCACGTCTAAAACAATCATAAAGCATTGATAAAATAGATATACAAATGGATTTAATTTCATGAAATCAAACTGATAATTATCTAAAAAAGTAATTTTCCGTCTCCGCTTTTTAATATGTGACAGGGCCCATCCCTGTTACATACAATGAAGACTATTAGAAAATTGTTCAAAAAAATCGGTGGCGAAATTAAAAGTATCTAAAAAAGCCCTGTCCCTAAAATCATGTAGTAAAATAAGAATCGGGGATTATTTTTGAGTAAAAACGATAAAAAACAATACTTTTAAACAAATAATTTAACCAAATAAAAATGTTTTAAAATAATTTATATTTTAAAATAAAGTGTGTTTAAATAATAGTTTGTTAAAAATTGTGGAAATGATGTTTTTAAACAAAGGTTTTCAAAAAATAAAAATCAATAAGTTTACTTTAAAAATATTTAGTTGCTTTTCTTAAATTGAATAAAAAATTTTGATTGAAGATTTGAACAGGAAGATACACAACAAAAAAAATTTTAAAAACTCAAAACACAAACAAATGATTTTTCTGAATTTTAAAAATATTTTAAAATATCTTTTTAATTATTGAGTAATTTTAAGTGTAATCTAAAAAAACTAAATTTAGTTGTTGCAATTCTTTTGAGTTTTGTAAATAAAAAAATTTGTGTATATTACTGTTTAGTTTAAAATAAATAATTATCAAGACCCGGATTTTTAGGCCTATTTTTTCCCAAGCCAAGGATGACACGTTCAAAAACCGTGATTTTAAATTGGTACGAAGCAGGGTTGCGCCGGGTAGAGCTCAAGTGTCGGGTCGGGTTTCGGGTCGGGTAAAAAATAATTATTTTCGGGTTTCGGGTCTATACTTTAAAAAAATTTTTTAGCGCCGCAGGCGAAAATTTTGAGAAATTATGGCGCCGCAGTCGCGGAAAATTCACTTTTTCATTGTTGAATAAAAACTTTTCTTGTTGTAATAGTCGGGCTTCGGGTCGGGTTTTCCAAAATTTCTCGGGTCGGGTTTCGGGTTGAAAAAAGGCCGGGTTTCGGGTATCGGGTAACCCGGCGCAACCCTGGTACGAAGCGTATAGTATACTTTTTATTTGCCTTTTTGCCTATTTTAGACATATCTTGCTTTTTCTAGATTTTTTGGTACTATTTTGCCTTTTTTATCATTTTTCGGTTGCCCTAAATTACAAATTTTGCAAGGTTTATAAAAAAATAAAAATTTTCACACTTGGAACAACTTAAAGAATTCTTTTAAAAATTAAAGATTACCACACTTTTTTGCCAATATTGGAATATTTTTTTTTGCCTACTCTTTTGGTTTATTATTAGTTTATAGAAAAATTATACTGTTTTCATTTACTGAAAGATATTTCTCTATATTTGGTTTTTTCATATCTGAGTTTAAAAAATGACTATTGGTAACTTATGATTTATTGTTTTGAATTTATTTTTGCAATTAAATTTTTGATCCTGTTTTGGAAATTTAAACCCCTATATTGGAAGTTTTGGTCTTTTTTGCCCTGATGCCTATTTTTACTTGTCAAATAATCCGGGCCTATAATAATTATAAATAGAAAAATAAATTAAAGAAATAAGATAGTTAATGAAAATAAGATTGTTTAAAATAATAATGAAACCTCATAATAGGTATAATCTTGTAATTTTGTTAAAAATTACTTGCAAAATGTTTAAAAATATAGTTTAGGAAATCCAGCACCAATCAGAAGATTATCAAGGTCAAAATATCCTTGACTAGGTTCAACAGGATCAACTTGGTTGATACAATATGGACATTTAAGATGATTTTCAGTTCCAGTTAAAATCCATTTTACCCAACATTGCGTATGTAATATATTTCCACAACTATGCTTGCTAATATTTTCATCACTTTGTATTATTTCATGACAGATCGCGCATTTTTTCTTATCCTCAGGTACAGATGGGTAAGAAATATGATATGGTTCCATCAGAAATTTTAGCATTTGATTCTTAAAATATAAATCATAAACATTAATAAAATAATCTGATATATTAAATAATCGGTAGGAACAAATATTCAAGTATTTTACCCGACCCATTCCCAAACGATAGTTCAGTAATTACTCAAATTTATTCCTAAAATTAAGGCTTTCGTCTGACATACATTTGTTCCTTCATGTATTTGTTCACTAATTCCATCAAATTTGTTTTCTAAATACTTTTTGTAAGCATCAAGTTCTTTACGTGCTTTGTTATCTTTCATTTTTCCAATATTTTTGACAAAGTTCTTTTTGAAAGATATTGCTTCTAGATCATCTTTGTTATCAGCGGCAAACTGCGAAAGATTTATTACATTAGTATTTAATTTATAGCAGAAAATTTGGCTCTTGTCCAGTTTATGCTTCCCATGAAATTAATTAGCGAAAAGTTAATTTTTTGCAATCGGAAAGTTCTTTAAAAGTTCCTTTTCTATGGGTTTCAGATTTGGTTTTACTTCCATTACACTTTTTCGATTTAGGACCTATGGCCAGTTTATTTTGGACATAGCCTATGCATATAAATTCTGGAAAGTTAAATGAGTTTTCTGAATTATTAAAAATTGACTATAACTAGTTCCAGCTCAAATGGCCTTAGGTTTCTAACAAGAAAAACGTAAATGAAACCAACCCACATTTGAAACACATAGAAAATCTAATATTTAACTTTTGAGACGCATAAACCGGACCAGAGCACAAAATTTAATATAGGTAAATTTAATACATATTTTACCTTTTTTGGTTTATCTGAAAAATCATTTTTTAGAATGTTAAAAACTTTAATATTTTTCGTGAAATCTTCCTCACTTATATTTGCATATTGAACCGCTAAACTTTTAAATTCTTCACTTTCAAATTTTATAGTTGCATTTATTATCGAAGACAATAAAAGGATAAATGAAAAGGTTACAATCAACTTGATTGAAGTTGACATTTTTATAATTTTTATATCAAAATTTGTAACCTAATTAAATTATATTAGAAATAAAGAGTTTAATAAAGTGGAACTACCTAAACATAAGGCTACAAAATATTTTTTAAAATTTACACCTAATATTTAAGCATTTTTCAAAATTTCCTATATAAGGCCTGACTCTCGAGGCAGTTCCTATCCCGTTTCCCGGATTTTTCTTATCCCGAGCATAACTAATATACACTCGACTCACTGGCCCGACATTTTCGGTGCGACATTAGCATATGCTTGGTCACTGTAAAGAAAAATGTAAAAATATAAAAAATGAAAAGCAGTTAAAATGAATGCCAGCATCTATGTATTCCCATCAATTTATAAGGCCTGATGAGTGCGTTGACAGAGGGAGGCGAGCAATCACTCATGAGTGATTTACGCAATCATGATTGCGTAAGAATCACTCATGATCGTACGCAATCAATCTCATCTTTAATAATTTTCTTCTCTATAATTCTCTTTCTATAATTTCATTCATAAATTTATATACATACATAATGCCAATACTGGTGATTATTGACAGTCATACTCTCATGATTGTAATTTACAAACAAAAAATTGAAAATACAAACTACAAAGTAAAAAATATATATCATTGCTGTGCGCAAAAATTATTTTTGGCAACGGCAGTAATTCTGAATTTATTTTTCGTCTTCAATTATCACTAAGGATGGGGAATTTCTTGTTTGCTTGCCTTGAAGAAACAAGCTAAAAATGTTATTTTATTTGTCATTTCAAAATAAGTTTTTATCAAAATTTCAATTTTTGAGAGGGCGTGGGGGGGGGGGGGGAAATTTATATAGATTCAGACATTTACTTATATGTATTAGCTATTTTAAGTTAGTAAACTTTCTTTCAATTTTGCCTTTTATACAATTTCTTTGAATATAAAATAAAAATTTTTTATTAATATAAAACCCAAAAAAATTCACCAAATGGCGCACAGTTCTTCTCAACAAAAAATGAGGGCATACGGAATGCGGGCATGCCATTTCCAAAAATTGTATGACTGCCGCTTATTGACATTCATGCCCTTATTATGTGTCATAAGGTTGTGTCATGAGTGACATGCCCTTATGTTTGTAATTTACAAAAAAAAAGAAAAAAAATAAAAAATATATAGGTATATAAATTATTGCTGTGCGCAACATTACGATAAAAATTTCTTTAATATAAGTAATTCTGAAATTATTTTCCGTCTTCAAATTTCCGTAATGACTATAACTATAAAAGAGAATGGGGAAAACATCATCATGCTTTAAAGAGAGAAGTTCAAAATTGTTTTTGTCTTTTTATCACTTTACGTTTTGTCACTTTACGACCTTTTTTCCATATTTTTCCAAATTTTTATCAAAATTCGTTTTTATCTCTTATTAATAAAAACGACGTTTTGATTCACACAAAAAATTGTGTTCAACCCTATTCAACACTTTTATTAAGGGGAATGTGACAGTAAAGAATTGATTATTGAATAAACATTTTAAATTGATTTTATTAATTATTAATTAAATTTAAAAAATTGAATAAAATAGAATTACGTTTTGAGTTTACATGTTTGTTACATGATGTTAAATTCGGAAATATACAAAAATAGAAATTTCAAAATTTTATGTAACTTTAATCTAAGCAAAATCATATTTACAAAATCTGTTAATTAACAGAAATGTCACATTTGATTTGCTAAAATTTCTAAAAAATATTATTTAACAACGCGAACCACAAATTTTACAATATTTTTATGGTCTGTAGTATTCAACCCACAACACTTGCGGGGTCGAAATACGGCATCCTATTAATTTGCTTATTTATTTTGGATGATAGATTTAGATGCTTCTACAATATTAACATTATTAGGATAAATTTTGATTCCGCCAACAATTCTTACAGCTTTATTATCATTTAAATCTTCACTTTTAAAGAAACGTTTAAAAGCTAATTTATATTCACAACTAAAATTTGAAAAAAAATTTTTTTAATTTAATTTAAAAATACCTAAATTTGTAAAGTATTGGTGCAGTACATGCCATTACAAAATTTGTAATACATCCAATTATTGAAGAGATATAAAATGTTTGAATGGAATTAAGAGATAGTAGAGGCATAAATAAACGAGTAGCTGCATTCATCATCCAACTAATAATTATTTTGTATAGTCAACTCTCAATATGAGTAAGCCGAAAGGAGAGAGAATGTTCGTTACTTAGAGAGGTTATTTGTAAAGTAGTCGAGAGTTGACTGTAAAGTATTATCATTTTATGCAATTAAATTTCCAGTCTTCCTATTTTTTATTTGAATAAAAAGTCGTATTTGACAATAACTAGGAAAATGCACAGAACTTATCCAAATCTGCCTATTTAGGACTCGGATTAATTAATTCGAAATTATATTTTCTTGGGTTTAAATAAATCAAAAACAAAGAGTTTTTAGACTTTGTTAAGGATTATTGTCAATAATTGTTAATAATTGTCAATACCTTGCCGGCTCAGGATTTATAAACAAGCTAGACTTGCCTACCCGACTCTACCACTCACCTATTTAAGTACTGGGATTAAACTAAACTTGTCACCAGCTGCAGCTAGGCATAGAACCTCTCCCTAAAAGTGCAACTCTGGTGTGTTAACCACTACACAATTTTTATAAAAAATATTACCCAAAAAATATCATGGCCATAATTACTGATAAAGATTTAAATATTCTTTTGGTATAATTCAAGGTCTCTAAAATTGTAATAGGTATATATTTTTACAATTTTATTATACTTTTAATATGCAAAGTTTTAGCAGATCGCCATTTAATGATTAACCAAATTAGAATATAATTAAGAGTAGAAAAACAAATTATAATTAAATTGTTACGAAATGTCTTAAAATTGCATTTAATTAAATTATTTTATTAAATTTGAAAACCATTTGTCCAACTTCATCTGGGAAGCAATCAGAAATTGAACAAATAACAGGTCTAGAATTATTTTTAATTTATGGTATAAATTTGGAAAATTAGCAATTACTGTAATAAGATGTTAAAAGATTAAGCCGGGACTCAACATTGAAATCGATTCCTCAAAAAATAAGGCCTTTGTTCCATGGAAGGTCTATAATTTTTATTTTTCTTACCATTGGCGACTTATGTAAAATAATTGACTTATTTTTAGCATGAACAATGATCTCAGTTCTAGTCTCAATATGGGAGAGGGACAAAACCACTTAAATTTATTTACTTTCTATATAGTGTAATACATATCTGCCAACATTTCCAAAGAATATAAAATGAATAAATTGCTGAAATTCCATTTGAACAATAAACAATCAAACGTGAACTCTTCTTCAAAGCAAAACTAAATAAAGCTTAAATCATGTTTAGATAATTTTTTCAAAATTTTCAATTAACAGTACCTCCCTATTTAGTGAACTCTCTTAAAGGGATCTCTCCATATAGTGAAATCTTTCAAAGGTCCCAGCTTAAAGATTAATGAACTTCTCTTTATAGTGAACTTCGATCCATAGAGTTTACTTTATTACAAGAAAATTTCACTTACATAATTGGAAAAATCACAGCAAGAAGACGATCAAATCCGATAAAAAAAGTTCCACATGTACTCATTGTGATAGATATAATTGAATAAATCATTAAATAAAAACAAATATCCAAATTAATAAAATTAATTCCAGTTAAAACATTATACATTGAAATTGAATTACTTGTTTGATATAAAGCTGTAAAGAGGGCATCTATGGCTATTAAATAATTGCAACTACTGTTTAGTGATCTGTGTGTAAATAAAAAATAGTTATATAATTTATGAGTATACTGTATTTCCTCTGAAATAAAGTATCAAACCAAACTACAGCAGAGCTATTAAACAAGTTTGTGAAACTCAAACCTCTTCGATTATGGTATGATTTTTCAAGATCGCGAGACATGATTTCATTATAGAATGCTATGGCTTTGCTGTAGGATGGGCTCTAGGTAGTTGGCCTGCTCTCATAAAGCTCCAATATTAATTTACATAAACCCAAACTTAGACTCAAGAACAATCATGTCAAAAAAATTTATAAAATGGCCAATATGACCATGCCTTATTTTTTTAAGAAATACGATAATCATTAGTATTCAAGCATGAATTTAAATGTGTTGAACGTGTACAATATTAATTATCTATTAATTTATACTAACAAGTCGAAAAAGTTTCGGCATTTGTATGTTGCCGTTTGTCGCTTCCGACGATTGCTAAATTAACTGTTAAAATTTTCTTCATGTCGGGTATTAAGTTTTTTATAGACTTCAAGTTACAAAAGTAAACCTAATATAATTCCTCAAAAAATTTCATCACTTTGAGAACATATAGGACTAAAATCTATAAAATTCTCGAACATCAGCTTTAATCGAAAAGCTATTATTATGTATCCATAGTAGAGAAATTAACTAATTTAATTTTTAAATAAATACTTGTCTGTAATAGTTATCCAAACTAAAAGCAAATTTAATAATGTACCAACAACAGAAATTGACCAACGTATTCCTACAAATGATATCAGAATTAAAGAAGACCCAGAATTTGAAAAAATATCATAAAGATTTAAAATTTTATTATTCGAAAGTGGTGTATTTGTTGAAGAAAAAATTAATAAATTAATGCTTTCATTTAAAGACATTTTTATCAATTTAGCTATAAAATTTATTAAAATTAATTTGGTTTAGTTTTCTGAGTGTTTTGCTATTTACATTTTAACTACCCAAATTATGTTATAAAACAAATTAAATTTTTAAATTTATTAGAATTTATGAGACTAAAATGTGTTAAATAATAAGTCTTGGGATTTCCAAAAATTCTCGTACCAGGTACTTGTACATGGATTTTACTCGTACTTTTGTGGGTAACCTTTGTACTACACACTAAGAAAGAGAGTTCGAGTTTTTTCGACTCGATTTCGACTCATACCGAACTTTCTTACAAAACCTACTAAGCACTGATAATAACAACCTTAACCGTACTTATTGTACTGGCTAAAATATTATATCTAAGTAGTAGTAACTTTTTTTATTTGAATCATTCGTAACATATTAATTTAAAGAAAAAACGATAAATAAGATGAATAATTGAAAAAATGTATTTGCTTTCCGACGACACTTTTCTTGAATTTTTTGGAAGCCTGATTTCTCAGGCAATTCTTTAATATGACTAAAGAGAGTTGTTAATGTACACTTTTACATTATTTATTATGTTGAAGTAAAAAAATATTTTTTTAACTAATTATTATATTTACCATATGTTCAGCTTTAAAATAATATGTCTTTGAATTTATTTCATTTTTTAATTAATAGAAAGCACTTTTAGCAGGTGATAATTACCTTAAGTCAGACTCGCGTATTAAAATTTATCAAGAAAATGTAAATATTTTTAAATGTAAATATATAATTAATAAAATATTAAAAATTATTTAAACGTGCTAATTTTTAAGAAAAAAAATAAATTTTAAACAAAAAATTTTCTTCACAGATGGCATAATTATTAGAAAAAATTTATTATAAATTTATGACGTGCCAAAAAATACAAAATACAGTACGCGTCCCAGCAATAATAATTAGTATTTGAAATAATTTACACTATATTTACACATGTTTATCTACTACGAATTTGTTGCACTTCTTTCGACGTTTGTATTTTTGGGAGCCAAGCTTAAGACTTGGCTAAATTTTTCTAAATCCACCGTGTAATCTTTAAATTATAAAGTGTTAGCCAAATCAAAGATTTAGCTTAAAAAATACAAAAATGAAATTGAGTCTGTCAGGGCGATAGTACTGTATAATAGTTATTTTTATTTAAAACTTAATTAATTGAAATAAAAAGATGGAGTAAGCATAGTTTTATTAATAATTTATTTACATCAACGTTGGTTGTCTGATCAAAATTTTTCTTTAATTGCTCCAAAAATTGTTTATCAAATGAGTGATGTTAGTAATTTTTTATGAAAAATTTTCATTATTAATATTTTGAAAAATAAGGCCAGAAATTTTTAAAATATTATTTTAATTCGTCTAATAAGTTAAATATCAATTTATTTATTATAATGATTTCTAAAACATCTAATTTTTAGAAATAATCGTAAGATAATTTTCAGTTTCTTTATATTTTTGTAAGCTTAAGAATTAAGCTAAAATAGTTAAATTGAGATACTTAACTATTTTTGAAAAACAAACCTATAGAAAATATTTTCATTGAGTGTTAAATGAACATGTGGAGACTTATCTTAATGAAAGCCTTATAGATAGTCTTAAAGGCTCATAAATACCGTATTTATTCTAATTGAATGTCAGCCATTCTATTTATCAAAGCCACAAAAATCTTGTCATTAAATTGGAGGAGCCATTCAAATAGAATAAATACGGTAGATGCCAATATCTACTTAAAGTTTAGTATCAATTTATTTATTATTTCGATTCTTAAAACTGAATTTTCATAAATAAAGATCCTTTCTTTAATTGAACCGCTGATATTTTTGTAAGCTTAAGAATTAATTAAGCAAAAATAAATTCATAAATTTGTATACTTAATTGAAATTATTTTTTCATTCAGAGTTAATTGAGCAGAATAAGGAGACTCTAGGCTTTAATTGAGAGAGATTTTTGAATTATTTACAAATTTGAGTAAAAAGTTGGTTAAAGAAAGGATGAAATTACAGGAATGAAAAAGAGACAAAGTTCTGTCAAAAACTTTGTCAGAATAACCTAAGGAATATTTTCTAAAAAATTTAGCCAAATTAATTTTGGCTTACAAAAATAACTTTGCTAGGGAATGGTTCCAGATCAAGTTTCAAAATAATAAGAATATTTAAATAAAATAATTTATAATTTAATTAATATTATCAATTAATCAGAATGTCACTGTTTGCTCACAAGTTCTTTATTTTGCATTGCGTGATTTTAATACAAGACATGAAATTCGAAAGCAGAGCCGAGGAATGTTTAGAAATTTTGTTTGCACTCTTGTAGAGCTTTATCCAGTTTACAGGTTTATAAAAAAATATTTTAGATAAATTTGTCATATTTTAAATGGTCAGAAAAGCTTGTTATAAAAAAGAATATTATGCCGTTGTAGGCAAAATTATCTGGTCATTTGAAACTTTAAGAACGAACTTCCTATATTTGACTAAAAACTGTGCACGACCGGTTTTAAAACAGAAAATTTTGCGAAATTTTGCCAAAAATTAACAGGTCTTCATGAAATTCTATAAACCGAAAACCGATAATTTATGAAAATGGGTGATTTTTTAAAAATTCCCCCCAAAATAAAACCGGTATTTGATAAATAATTCCAATAATTCACAACCCTAATAAAAACTAAATCAGTGTCGATAAACCCGACTTTATTATTCAGTCATATTAGCAATATCAGAGTATTGCTTACAAAAAATTACGAGTCTAAAAGTTTCTTTGATTTAGCATATGTTTAAGTTAAATACATCTGCTCAAAAAATTATATTAATTGTTATTATTTAAAATTAGTTTATTTTAGAAAATCGAGATTTACATATTTAACGGAATTATACTTACTTGACAAGAATATTTTTAAAAAATTCATTTTTAGTTTTTAGTTATATTAGCAATGATCGAGCATTGCTTACAAAAATATAACTTCGCTACTTGGCAAATATTTCTTTGATATTAAATAAAATCCTAAATATATTCCTAATAAAATAATTTATATTATATTAAAGAAAAATAGACAAATGCCTCAGTGCTTGTTTAATTGACCCTTTATTTCGATGTCTAAAAATGTTGGTTTCTGAGGATCCAGATGACAGAGATTTATATGTAATTTTTGGATGTTTTATTTAAATATTTTTATTGTAAGTGTCTAGCAAATGTTATTGTTAATTCTGGACAACAATTAAGTTTATTAAATAATTCAGAATGCGAGAAATTAATTATGGCATGTAGAAGATGACTTTGTTCTAATATTATTCAAATTGAAGAAGAAACAAAAAGGCTTTTGATGATTGTAGGTTATTTAAAATTATTTAAGTAATTTTTGGAGATTTACACAAAATCTAACAAAATGATCAGAAAATTAGTTGGCATGCCAGCTTACAAAAATACGAGATCAGCATTCTGCAAGAGAATCCGTTCATCTTCCAAAGCATAAAATTAATAAAAATTTTTATATTCAAAAATCTATAAGTTGTAATTAGTAGACTATTAATAATTCAAAACTTGTCTGATTTCAAACAATTTTCAAAATAACACAGAAAATTAATTAGTAAACTGTTTAAATTCATATCAGACTATAAATCTTTTAGAAAATTCTAAATAAAATCTAGGACCTAATACCAACTTATAAAAATAAAAGAAAAAGAAATAATTTGAAAAAGTTAAGAAGAATTTACAAATTAGCCGGCAATGCCGGCTTGCAAAAATAAAACATCTAAGAAATTGGAGAGAATCCTATCATTTTAATTTTTGAGCCATGCTTCAAATTTTTGTAAACATGCTTCAGTAATTTTGAAGCATGCTTCAATTTTTGTAAACATGCTTCAGTATTCTTGAAGCATGCTTCAAATTTTTGTATACATGCTTCAGTAATTTTGAAGCATGCTTCAACTTTTTGTAAACATGCTTCAGTAATTTTGAAGCATGCTTCAATTTTTGTAAACATGCTTCAGTAATTTTGAAGCATGCTTCAAATTTTTGTAAACATGCTTCAGTAATTTTGAAGCATGCTTCAACTTTTTGTAAACATGCTTCAGTAATTTTGAAGCATGCTTCAATTTTTGTAAACATGCTTCAGTAATTTTGAAGCATGCTTCAAATTTTTGTAAACATGCTTCAGTAATTTTGAAGCATGCTTCAATTTTTGTAAACATGCTTCAGTAATTTTGAAGCATGCTTCATTTATCTTCCTTCTCAAACATGAAGCATGGAAGTGTTTGAGAAGCAAGATTTTTTTATGAAGCATACTGAAGATTCAAAAAACTGCTCGCCTTTTATAAAAATTAATAAATAAAAAGTGATATTATGTAAAATTTTTGAAGAAAAAGAAAAAATTTTTTTGAAATCTTTTTTTAAATATCCTTTATTTAAAATAAAATTTAATATGGAAAGAAATTTAAAAATAAATATATGGGAAAGAATAATCTGTTTAGACTAATGTTCAAAAATCTCCAAAAATAGTTATTAATTTTTAATTTTCATATCAGTTTATAAATCGACTAAAATCAAGTAAATAAAATCTAAGACATAAAAACAAAATTTTAAAAAATAATGTCCTCTCTTTACAGAATATTCTAACAGATATATAGTCTGATATGAATTTTTTTCTATTTACACTGGAATCATAAAAATCCTTTGAAATCCTAAACTTTTCCAGAGACCATCGTTTTCATGGATTAACAAAAAGATAATCTTAAGTCGTCCAGCTTTTCTTCCTTCCAACTATTTTATCTATCAAATTATAAAATAAATATATTTATAGGCAATAGACCTCTGGACATACTCGTGGGATCGAAATCTCTTCCCAGATTGTCTAAGCAGAGTTTACCAACAATTAAAAGAAGAAGAAAAACAAAAATCAAATAAAAAATCATCTAAATTAAAATCAAAAGAATATCCACAACCAATTCAACCTCCTCAAATATTAAGTGATACAGTTGAATATCTCTCAATAAATAAATCTACTCATTGCAAATCTTCTTCACCCTTTAATAAAAGGAACGGTGCCATTAAAAAGCTTCCAAAAAGACCAAGCAGTGCTGCTATAATCATGGAAAATGAAAATAATAAATCAAGTATGCTAATTTGACTAATTAAGGGAAACTTTCTTGGCCCCTTTTAGATCGTTTAAGAGTAAACTAAAATTTCTAGCCATATTTATAGTGACAGAAGAAAAATTATAATAAAGTGTAATACCATCCAAAAGTTGTCCTATAGTTTAAAACCTTTAGTTTTTTTTTCTAGTTCAAGAAGTGCTTCGGTCATTTATATAATTTTTGCCTGAATTCTGTTCAGGCTTCCAAAAATACGAGAAGATAGGAACAATATTCAAACATAGGAACAATGATATTTAATAATTAAGAACAATAATGTCTATTATTTAATATTATTTATTTTTAAAATTATTTTGGAAAATATTGAAAATCTTATCAAATCATTATAATTTTTTAATGAACCTCAGTTTGTCAAAATCCCCTTTTTGAAAGTTTTTGTTGCAACTTTCGTTAAAGGACTATGTGTGTAATCGTAAAAGTTATGGGAATATACTTATTAATGAGGAATATTTCCACATAAGAGCAAATATAATTAATTATAGCCGGAAACTTGAGGTATCTTCGGAATGAAAATGCGTCCGCTAATTAAATTAAGCAAAAAAAACATTGAAAATATTAATTTAAAAACATAAAATTTTAGTTTCACAGAAATGTCATGCATCTGCTTTAACTCTTATGAGACTGTCAGTTTCACCAGTTAACACTCTGATTGGAAATAATGAAAATGAAATTTTAAAAGAAAATTTATTAAGTAAAGAAAATAAAGAGGACGAAAAGGAATCTATAATTTAACAAATAAGATGGGACTGTTTGTAAAATGTACATGTTTAAATGAAATTTGGACTAGGAATAGAAAGCTAGGGAAACTTGAATTTATTAGTCCGATCAGGTAGTAAGAAGCACGAGCATAAATAAGGCTTGTAGCATAAATAAGTACGAGCAAATCGAAATTTCCAAACGCTATGCTAACATATCTTCCTGAAGGTCCTGTTGGACTTGAAAAGTTATACTAATAAGGCAATTGTTGATTATAAATTATTCATTCCATTCCAAATCCAAAAAGAAGACGAAAAACTTTAATTATCCCAGGTTTCTTTAAAATCTAGGGAACCACTAAAGATTACTACTATTAACTGATGAAAATCAGCTTCCAAAAATATATCAACATCGAAAAAAAACAATTATTTAAACTCAATTATTTATCTTTATTTCAAACAAAAATATTGTAAAAATATATATTTATAAACTTAATTTCAGTTAGAAATTATAGGATAAGTTAATGAAGATTAAATTGAATAAATAATTTATAAAACATATAGATTAGCTGATATCAATCAGCTTCCAAAAAATTAAGACGCCAGTGTGTCTGATGCAATCGCTTTCAATTCTCTTAACTTAATTTAAAAAAATGTATTGTGAAAAGTAACATCGAGTATATTTTATAAGAAATGAGAAAATTTAGCCATAACTGTTGGATTAAAAAGTTTAAGAAGGTTATACATGAACATATAAAATTTAAAAAAGACTGTGAGGTATTAAAACAAATTGAGTATTTTAGCTGATGCCAATCAGCTTTCAAAAATAAGAGGCAAACCTAGATATAATTCAATTTTCTCCAGGAAAATATTCATTACGGGAGAAAATTCATTTTAACGTTGTTTCTTATGGAATACTGTTGGAATTGAATTTAGAATCATTTATTAATAGATTATGAATCAATAGATTATGAATCATGAATCTTAATCTATTAATAAATGATTCTAAATTCAATTCCAACAGTAATTCCATAAGAAACAACGTTAAAAAATTTCAGAAATAAGATAGATTAAATGGTGAATTACTCAATTTAAATTATTAATTCAAAAATAGAAAATTTTGAAGTTGGAAATTTTAAAAAAATTTTGGTTTTTGGTTTTTTATGTTTAAAAAATTTTTAAATTTTTAATTGAAGAAGAATAAAGTCAACATTGCTTAAAAGAGATTTTTAAAATTAATTTTAAAATATTAAAAAGGAAGTATTTATTTTAAAATTATAAAATAGGCTGCTGGTCATACAATTTTAATCCATTATTAATCCACGAAACAATAAAAAAATCTTTTAAGAAAAAGATATTGACGTTATTAATAGTCTGGGATTTTAATTATTTAACTTGAAGCATTAATTCGATTTGTATCAGTTTGTCGAGATTGAATATTTATTAAAAAATCCGCTTAAACCTAATAAATAGCTTCTATACAGAAGCGCGGGTTGTGTCCAGAGTTGCCTCGAAATTTCGATTTTCGAGGTTTTTATCTTTCGATTTTCGTTTTCGATAATTTTTTATTTTTTAGTTTCGAGACAAAGAGTTGGTTGTGTCTCAACTCTATAATATAATACGATATTATTTTATACTAGTATAAACGCGAATATTTAAGCCTTACAAACAATTTACTTTAAACTTCTATTTCATTTAAATATTTTTTAGTCAAAAACAAAAAGTTTAAATTTTAAACAAAATGCAAAACAATATTCTTATTTTCACTATTTATATCTTATCAGCAATATTATACCAAATTGACGCTCATACTCCTTTAGAACAACCAGCCAAAGAGATTTGTGATCAAAAATCAGAGGTTTGTTTTTAAAAATATTTGAAAGTTTAAAATTTATTTTTAGTACTTATATTTTCACCCTGCTGGATGCACGAACGGTAACTTTTCAAATTATTAATCACACTTAATAATTTTATAAGTTATTCACACATAACCTAATGTTTTTAATTTTAGTTAAATCTGTATTTTCTTGCTGTCAATATAAAAAGACAGATATAAATTATTGTGAATGTGTTAAGGTTACTTTATAAAAATCATCAATATTTATTAAAAATTATTCTCTTAAGTATTATACTTCGAAGAATAGTGAATGTGATAAGAATTTTAGAGATTTATTTAATTGTCATTGAAGATGATCAAAGAACAAAAGAGAGCGAATGGGATTAATAAATAATGGCAGAATTAAATTGATAATTTTATCTTGATTTAAAGTGAATTTATTTAAACTTGATAAAGAAATTGATAACTTGATAAAGAAATATTCCTAAAATATTTTCTGTAAAATTTTCTATTATGGAAATAGAAAATTTTCTATGTTTAATAATAGAAAATTTTCTATTATTAAACATTTCAGGCTAATATATTTTAGCTAAATTTTAATTTGCTTACAAAAATAAATTCGTTTATTTTACTCCAGTAATGAGCTTATTATAAATTTTAGTTATATGTAAAGCAATCAAATATTGAAATTTTTTATACTAAATAGAGAGTTTAAACAAAACTCTTAAAATCTCGATCAAGAGATATGAAAATCTAAAAAAATATTTTTACAAAAAATATATCGTATCTGTATTTCAAATCCATTTTTTAATATTATCAAAAATGAATTTTTAATTTTTTGTTTTCATCCATGTCAAAATGCCAAAAGATAAATGAAACATTATCATTTTCTGTGAGTAGAAGTCTTATACTCACTGATACTATATCAATTTCTAATAATTTCAAAGAAATAATTTTTTGTTCATGTCAAAATGTCAAAAATTTGATGAAATTTCAATATATTTAAATTTTTTAAACTTGATTGGAACCTACAAATTTTATGATTTTTGATCGGCCGAATTGTTCGGCCGATCAAAGAAAAATTGTCAGTGAAGCAGTAATAAATGAAGACGTGAATAAAATAATTAAATAATTTAATAAAATTATATTAATTGTAAATGAATTTATTAAAATTGATAAAATCATTTCTGCAATATTTCCTAAAAAGGCGTTTAGGTTTATTTTGGTTCTAAAGACATGGAAATCTCAAAATAAAATACAGACTAATTTAAAAATTTAGCTTTTATTTAAAAAAAGGCTTGAATTTTTTTATTTGTATATCTATTTTAAATGTAGTAAATAAATCTTTTTGGACACTAAATCAGTCAAAGTAATTTTTTGGGAGCCTAGTTCTTTAGTTTATAAAATCATAAATAATATGATTAAGAAATTGAAGAGAGAAAAAATATTTTTACAAAAAATATATCGGTATCTGTATTTCAAATCCATTTTTTAATATTATCAAAAATGAATTTTTAATTTTTTGTTTTCATCCATGTCAAAATGCCAAAAGATAAATGAAACATTATCATTTTCTGTGAGTAGAAGTCTTATACTCACTGATACTATATCAATTTCTAATAATTTCAAAGAAATAATTTTTTGTTCATGTCAAAATGTCAAAAATTTGATGAAATTTCAATATATTTAAATTTTTTAAACTTGATTGGAACCTACAAATTTTATTGGAACCTACAAATTTACTGAACTAAAATGTTATTTTTTAATATTCAGGCAATTTTTATTATTGCGGTCTTTTGTCTGTGGGTATTTGTCTATGTGGGTCTTCTTTCTGCGTGTCTTTTGTCTTTGTTTTTCGCCGACACGATAATATTAATTATTTTAAAAATAATTTTATTTATTTTTACTTTTTTTTTTTTTTTTGGTGTAATTAAATCAACCACAAAGGCTTTTAGGCACTTACATGTGGAGGGGGAGTGTTAAGGATTTACATATACTTGTTAGTAAATGTGTCAATACCTTTGCCGGCTCGGGATTTACAAGCAAGCTAGACCCGATTGCCTCCCCACTCAGGGCGTGCCACCTGTGAAAGTGCTATACAGGGACTACACTAAACCGGCCACCAGCTGCCGCCAGGCATCGAACCTGAGTAACTTAAAACATTAAAAAATAATTTGGAGGATGAAGTGGACTAATATTTTTGGATGCCGATTATAATCGGCAATATGTTCTAGAAGATTTTCTGTTAAAGAAGGGCAAGTTGTGAAGATCATCTTTTTACTATAATTTGATTAAATAATTTTAACTGCGTGTTTTAAATTATTTAATCAAAATAAACATAAATATGTAAAATCACAAAAATTAATAATTAATGGGCAATCAATTCCAGAAATAAATTTAACACTAATTAGATATGCAAATTTTTTCTTCAAATAATTTTAAAAAATCATAGTTCGGACTAGAACCTAATATAAAATAAAAATTAGACAATAGAAAAATTTTAAGAAAATAAGATAAGATTAAAATCTGTTCAAAACTTTCCTAACTTTATTATTTAAAGTACTTATCAAAATAAATTTATTAGCATTGCTTCAAATTGCCTATTTTAAAAATATTAGATTTTATAGTTAAGGATTACATTAGATTTACAAATTCTTTAAAAGTTTTATAAAAAATGTTGATTATTTTAAAAATAATTTTATTTATTTTTTACTTAAAAACTCAAAAAAGTACGTTGGAGGGTGTACGTGGTCTAATATTTTTGGATGTCGATTATAATCGGTAAAAATAAGTGCTTTATAAGAGCATTTAATGCAATTAATTGTTTTGCTTACCTAGAATTAAAACCTTCCTTTTTTCAAATATTTGCTCCTACAATTAAATAAGAAAGTTAATTAAATAACTCGAATAATCTCAGAAGGAAAACTTGACCATTGCTGACCATTGCTAAGGCTTTATTAATAAATTAGCAATGGTCAAGCATTGCTTCCAAAAAATCACACTGTCAAAGAAGCAAATTTATGGGTTAGACTAAGACATGAAATAATCAAAAAAATTTATGAAAATATAAATATAATGTAAAAATATTAAAATAATATTGACTAAAAATTTAAAAAAAGAAAATTATTATTCTATTTTACCAGCTAATCAAAAAAATTTTCTTGTTCGGATACGCTATCAGAATGATTCCCATATTCGACAACCTTAATTAAATCCCACAATTAATTAGCAATGATCAAAATATTGCTTCCAAAAATACTTAGATGTAAAAAACGACTTCAAAAATTTTCAGAAAATACAACTTTTATAAAATAAAAGTACTACAAAATAATATCAAGTATTATAAAAATTGCTAAATATTACTGCAACAAAAGTTTTTTTGGAGGGAGTAGTAAAGCTCATAAATGTATAATAACTTGGAATTAAAGAAAATAAATGAGGGATTTGTTAACAAATTTTAGCCAAAGCTAGAGCTTGGCTCGCAAAAATACAGACCTTGATACTCGAATTGCATGTATCATAAAGTTCTAAATATATAAGTAAGGTCAAATATAAATAAAATTATACATATTATTTGAATGAAGTGAAAGGAACAAGAAAGTTACAAATAAAATTAAATTTTGTATGAGGCCAATACAATGATAATTTTTTGTATTGACCATAAAATAAGACAAGCTACAAATCCTGCTCCTTATTTTTGCTTCATTTAATTAAATTTTAAATAGAAAAAATTTATTTTTTAACATCTCTTTTGTTAACTCGTTTCATATTTTTGTAAGCTAAATCACTCATTTGGCTAAAAGTTTCTAACTTTGAATGTAAAAGAGGGACTGAAAGTTTTTAATATTTACACATTTAAGGTTAAAATTCTAAAAATTTTTGAGCTAGCTCTGAATCAGGATTAACCCAGATATAACTCAGAAAAACCAAAAATCGTGGCACGAAATTTGCGGACAAAGCCGTTATGTCCTTTCTAATGAATTTACATGATGTAAAACATGTAGAACATGGGAAACGTATCAATTATATCAATAAATATTATTATAAAATAATTACTGTAATTTGCTAGCCATTTCTACATAATTGGTCGCAATAGTATTTTTGTAAGCAATGTTTATCATTGCTAGAATTAATTATTTAGAATGACATATTCTTGTACAGATACACACAAGAATATTCTTGTACATATTCTTGTACAGATACACACACAATCTTGAGACTTTTATAATGTTCGGAAATCGAGGAAGTATTTACAATGTATTAAATTTATTAAATTTTTAATTAATTAAGACAAAAGTACATATATCAACAAAACAGAACAAACAGGTTGTTGAGCCCATGATATTTTTGTAAGTCAATTATTATTTGACTAAATAGGAAGTTAAAATAAGCTGTAAAAACGAATTTTTAATGTTAAATTAATAATGTTAAAATTTTAAATGTACATCCATATAATATACGTGTTGGTCATTGAGCAGTTTAGATTCTGGAAACTTAGAAATTGTTTATCAATTTCTACAGGCTTGGGTTATACAAGACTATTTGTGAATTAAAATCTATAGTAAGCCCTCTATAATAAGATTAAAATAGAAAACATAACTTGAAAACATCAGAAAAATAAATTAAAAAATAGAGTGGCGTGTCATTATAATTGAGGATTTAAGTTACTTCTTAATATTTATCTTTTAATTATAATAAAATTAAATATAATAAAAAATTATAATAAAATCTTTTAATTATACAACATTTTTCTTCAAATTTCTTCAATTTCCAATGACTTATGTTGGGTATGTGACTTAGTATAAAAGGCTAAGGTTCTAGCCAGTCGGAGTTTTAGTGCTTGTAATCTTGTATTAGTCTTAGTCTTATTCTTTCGCTCCAGCAACCTAGTCTTATTGCTTCTCATTTATTGTATTTCTATTGTGATAAAGCTAAGTTGTTTGTTATTCTGTTGTCTGTTATTCATTGGAACTACCACAGTTAAGGACATAACAACTTATCCAATTGTTATTGAATAATAATTCAATATCAACCTCTGAATTATTATCCAAATATTTTTCTAAAATAAAAGTAGAATTTTGATAATATTATAAAATTCATTTTGTTATTTTTATTAATTTATATTCTGTTTGTAAGAAAAAATTGAACATCATATTTTTGGAAGCCTGTAAATAAATCAGGCAAATTTGAAATCATTCAAATTCAATTTAATTTTAACATTTTTCTGCAGATCATCGAAAAGACCTATATATTTTATTCGAATTTTTTTCGTATTGAGATTAAAATTGAAATAAAGAAAATTATTTGTTTAATGATGATCTTATTTGGATAAAATACAAAATTTAAATTGATAAGAGAATTGCTTGTTATTAGTTGCCTTATTAGCTTAAAGGCATACAAAAATACACAAACAAAAAAAGCAACGTACTAAATCTCATGTAAACTTAATAAACTAATAAAGATAACAAAATATTTTAAATAATATTATTAAGTTTTTAATATTTTGTTTGTGAATTTTGTATGCTACTAAACCGATAGTGTATAATAATGCTAAAGGGTTGGATAAATTTAAAAAAGCAATTAGTAATTAATCCATTATTTAAATAAATTTTATTTAAATATCTATTATGTCTTTGCTTTTGAAAATATATTCTTTCTGCAATTACGGACATAACAATATCAAAATTAATTTTTAATAATTTAAAACACTTTACCTCGACCAGCTTAAAATGAATTTTATTCAATATTGAATATTTTAATTTTTGCCTGAATAATTTTCAGACTTCCAAAAATTATCTGGCCGAAGATTCTTGAAAGAATTAACTCAAGAAAAAATAAGCTCATTTTTATTAATTAATTTAAATAAATTTATATATTTTTTTAATTTATTGAATGGGAAGCATCTTTGTTAGAGCCTGCCGGAGTTTTCGGTCTGTTTTATAATAAAATCACGAAAACCTCGAACCGAGCCTTGCTTTAATTTTTGTCGACATATTTTTGAGCATTATTGACCTCCTGATTTTTATGGAAATTTTGACATTTGATAAAAACATTTTATGAAAAAATATTTGATCAAATATTTTATTTTGATATTGATTTGATTGATAGAACAAACCAAAACAAATTTAGCCTAGAACTACAAGGCTTCCAAAAAATAAAGAATACCCCATTTCCAAAAGCTAACTCAACAAAAAATATTAACCTCATATAAAATAATTTTATAAAAATTTAATACAAAGAAAATTTTTGATTTCTCCCCTTTAAGTTTTGCTTACCAAATTCACCTAAATTTACCTTTGGAAATTAAATCAATCAAAAATAAATAACAATACAATTCACCTTTATATTTCTCAAAAACTTGAAAATTCTGATTCAATGATTCAAATTTTCTGGATTTTTTTCTTAAGTTCTCTAAAAAGACAAAAATATAATAAAATTTAAGAGTGAATATTAAAAAAGATTTAATAATATTATATAATAAATTTGTTATCATTATTAGATTATGAAATATTTTATTAATATGTTTTATTTACAGAGCAGCTTGATAATTTTTTGGAAGTCTGAATATAATTCAGGCTAGATTATAAATTCTAATTTCGAAATATATCTATTAAATAGAATATTTTAATTGTATTTTATTTTAAATGAATTTTTTCAACGAGAAATCCAATAGAAATTTATTTTCCAACTAAGAACCAAATAATTCTTAAAATGGGTAACTAGAATTAAAAAAAGATATTCGAAAATATTTATACATTTTTGTCGTGGCCTTGCACAGACATCCAAAAATATATACCAAGAAGCTCTCCACTTATGCTTAATCAAATAAATATCAAACATAAATAAAGTATTTAATTTAATTATATGAAGAAAATAACATTAATCATAAGCTCTTGTATTTTAACTCCCTTTATCCTCTCCCTCAAGCAAGAGTTAAACTGATTTATTATGAAATTGAGTTTAATAATTTAATGAAAAATTATGTTTTTTGGCGATTATCATCGGCTTCCAAAAAATATTACTAGAATCCCCCTGTCAACCCTAACGCGTTCGTTTCAATTCTACAAGTAAAAATAAATAAAATTGATTTTGAAATGATAAATACTATCCACTTTTCCCAACAAAATATTTTTATAAACAAGCTACAGTATTTTCACTAAATAAGCCCCATATTTTTCAAGTGAATTTCTTTATCAATGGGTTTCTTATTTGGATTGGTTTATCAATTTCTATTCAATTCTTATCAGAAAATAATTTTATTTGTTTTAGTCATAATGAAGCACAAATCATTTGCCTAGACCACGAACTGGGTTTTCTAAGATATTTTGACAATATCATGCTTGATATTTAGTGGCAGTTCATGTGAAAACTACAATTTTTTGAGACTTTGTTGGTAAAATTTCCAATCTTCAGTAACCTACCATTGAAAATATTATTTAAAAAATTTTAATTTCAAATGTATGGAGCCAGAAATTAGAAATAAATATGTAAAAAAATTTTCTTAGCTATTAAAATTGCTATTTAAATAGCTATTTAATTCTTCTATTTAATTCTTAGCTATTTAAATTGAATGTTTACAAAATTCAGTGTTAGAATTTTTATGCTCAAGGTAAATTAGCAATATCAATGTATTGCTTCCAAGTGAAAAGCATTGAGTTAATGTAGAAAGTAATAGAATATTATTTATATTTAGATGGAAATCTAAAAAAATTTATTTTTGAATTTCTTCTTTTACATTTTGATTTAAATAAATTAATTAGCTAATGCGATGACTAGCTTACAAAAATAAATGTATATTTTATAAAATCATTGGAGTTTTTAAATTATAAGAAAAGAATTTTGAGATAGCCTTCTAATATTAACTTTTAAAAAATAGTTAAAGCAATGCTTAGCTTACAAAAATAAACGAACCGAAACAACCCAAATTGTGGGAGAAAATAGAAATAAAGCATTAGTAGATTAATAATATTAAGCATAAATCGAAAATATTTAATTGTTTGAAAATTTAGTGAAATTTCTGAAGTTCGAGATAGGAGGAAATGATTTAAAGTCTGTAACTCTGAATAGATAGAAATATATTTAAATTTATCATTTGAATAAAATGATAAATTTTATTCAAATTTTATTCAATTATCAATTGTAAAAGTATCAAGATAATTTAAAATTGTCAAATAAATAGCTAAAGCAAAGTTTAGCTTCCAAAAATAAAAGGTACCAAAAAAGCAAGTTGCTAAGAAAGAAGAAGCTTTGAGATAATATAGAAAGTAAAAGAAGATTATTAATATTTAGCGTAAAATAAAAATTTTAAATTCTATTTAAATTTTTGATTATTTTTGTTTTAAGTAACTGAAAATTATATTTTGTAAGTATTCATTTGACATTTGTAATTACCTAATTCACTCTAATTCAACGGTTGAACCTCAAGATTAACTGCCCTTTATAATAGAGAGACAATTTGAGAGTAGATTTGAAAATAGAGTGAATGTAGTTAGAATACGGTATTTATTTTTGAATTTCTTTTTTACAACTTATGAATTAAAATTAATAGCCAGAGCATGCCTAGATTCCAAAAATAATAGGTTTAAGGTTCTGGAAAGCATTTAAGAGAGAAAAGTTTGTTTTCAAAAAAAAGTATTAGCAGATTAATTATATTAATCATAAAACTAAGAGAATAGAGGAATACTTGGAATACTACAATTTTGCATTTTATTTTTGATAATTTTTGTTTAGTGAATTCAAAATTTAATTAATAGCCAGAGCATGCCTAGCTTCCAAAAATAAATAATGCCGAAGTAGCCGATGCTTTCAAGGGAAAAGATTTAGAGTTCATAAAATATTTATCAAATGATTCATTATATTTAGTAGGGTTGCACAAGATCGTTTAAACGAACGGTAAACGTTATACGGTAAACGGGGTTTTTGGCAAAATTAAACGGAACGGTATACGGGTCTCAAAACGCCGTTTATTACGTTTAATACACCCCTAAAGATTTGAAATTTTTTAGGGCAAAATAGTGATTTTTCCTTGTCTTTGCCTATAAAAAAATTCAAAAATTTCGCCTGCGGCGCTGAAAAGAAGGATATTGAGCGCCATATAACCTAAATTTTTTCACCTGCGGCGCTAGAAAAGTGAATTTTCCTTTAACATGAAAGGTGCAATTTCCAAAATTTTCGCCTGCGGCGCTAAAAACTGAAGGGTCCAATAGACTGAAGGGTCCAACAGAAATTTAAACAGTTTTTAATTGTCAGGTATCTGCCAGGTTTTTTTCACAAATTTCCAAGTGTTTTGGAGATTTTCGTGATTCCGGGATCTGGGATGGAATCGTTGGACACATTAGTGGGGGTATTCGGATTCGAGTACAGCTGCCAGAAATTTCCAAAAAATCAAACCTAAGGATTTGATATTTTATCATTACACGTTACCCGAACTCTTCACGTCCCAGTAAAATGAATTTTTTTAAACTGGAGCGTTATAATTTTGGAAAATTTTCGCCTGCGGCGCTGAAGAAGAGAATTATTAGAGACTTAGATTTACGCCTTAAGTATTATTTTAAATTTTTTGAAAATTAAACGGTAAACGGACGTTTAAACGGGGTCTTCGAAAATAAACGAAACGGTATACGGTTTTCAGATAAACGGCATAAACGGTATACGGGAAACCCGAAATTAATCGGTCTTGTGCAACCCTAATATTTAGCATAAAACGAGAATTTTCTTTCATTATAAAGACGCTTGGAAATTATTTCTTTTTTCCAAGCGTCTTTTTTCCAAATACGCTTGGAAAAAAGACGCTTGGACACTTTATCAATTTAGTCAAATAAATAGCCAAAGCAATGCTTAGCTTCCAAAACTAAGAAGATCAACACACGAAAACACTTAAGAGAGAAAAGTTTCCCTTATATAAAAAGCTTACATTAGTAAATTCATTATATTAAGGATAAAAGAAAATTTTTCTAAGTTCTTTGGGGTTTTTAGATCATAAAAAAATAATTTTGAGATTGCCTTCAAATTTAAAGAATATTAAAGCGACTTTAGCTTTCAAAAATAAATAATGATTAGAATTTATAGATTGTTTGAGTTTTTAGATTATGAGAAAATAATTTTAGCTTCCTGATAAATGAATAGGATAATAGTAATTCAGATTTTCAATAATTAAATTTCATTAAGTATTTAGTCTGTAATGATTTAAAAGAATTGTTATTTCCTTAACTGCGGTAGTGTCCAAGGAATAACAGACTAACAGAATAACTAAAAACTGTGCTTTATCACAATAGAAATACAATAAAGGTGAAACAATAGGAATAAGACTAGGTTGCTTGAGCGCAAGAATAAGACTAAGAATAACTGAATAAAGGCTGACAAGACTACCTAACGATAAACCCGACTGGCTAGAACCCTTTTATACTATAGTACAATACCCAACAAAAAGTTAAGTAAAAATTATTTTCTATTTATCTTTTAAATCTTAAGTAATTAATAGCTAATTCAAGGTTTAGCTTTCAAAAATAAACGTACAAAGCCTAGAATCAACATAAAAGGGATCAAGCTTTGCATTTATATAGAAAATATTAGCAGATTAATAATATTAAGCCAAACCGGAAATATTCAATTAAATATAATAAAATTACTGTTAAAGATTCGGAAATTGAGGAGATAGACCAAAGTTAAGAACGAACTCGGAACTATCGCAACAGACGAGAAGAAAGGAAGCTTGAATAGCGAAAAATAATTTAAATTTTTAAGTTAAATATTAATTTCAAGTCAATCTAAAATTGTCAAATAAATAGCTAAATCAATGTTTAGCGGTAAAAGTAAAGTTTGTGTACAACCTTTTTCCATCCTCCTTCAAATACCCATAATGGTCAACCTTCCTTCCTCAATTTCCCTATGACACCTCACCAGTCAAAAAAAGGATTAAATTTTTGTATAAAATTCCAGAGATCCAGATATTCATACTCAGAATATCGAGTCACTGTGGTCTAATTACAAGCGCAAATTCCATCATTTTTTATAATTTTTGTCATCATGTTTCACTGTTTTATCCTTGTGAGAAATCTGAATAAAATCTAATCCTTTTTTGATTGGAGAGGTGCCACTTGATTTCTTTGACGATTTTTGACTTATTGGACTGAAGATAAAGTTTTGTAAAAAGAAGGGAATGAAAAATTTTGTACTTAGAATAAATTGAAATATTGAGCAACTGGACGTGTGATTAAGTTATTTAATTTTGAATCTTTTTTTAATTTTGATTTAGATAAATTCAAAATTAAATTAAAATTAATAGCCAGAGCATGTCTAGCTTCCAAAAATAAAAGGCGTGACAGTACCGAATTCATTTAAGAGAGAAAAGTTTTTGTTAATATAAAACTCCTTAGCAGATTAATTATATTAAGCGGTAGCTTAAAATTATTGGCTCAAAAAAATATTTTATAAAATGATGGGATTTTAGATTGTAAGAAAGGAATTTTGAGATTACCTTCAAATTAAATAATAGCTAAAGCAAAGCTTGAATATCTTAAAATTATTAAAATTTTTCTTTTAATGAAATTAAGTTAAGCATAAGAATTAGCGTTGGTTCTGAAGTCGAATCGGAATTTTTTGAATGACTCCCCCGAAATATTGTTTTTGCCCTCGATAAATTATTCATTGCCGGCTTCCTTGACCATTTTTAATTTTTAGGAAAAGGAGAAAGGAAGGAAAAGGAAAATGAGGGGAGATAATGCGATAGGAATATCGACATTTAAAGCTCAGAAAATAATATATAGCTAAATCAAAGTTTAGCTTCCAAAAATAAAACACTTGCGCCGCTTCTACAACGACATATAAATGATCATATTTTTGCGTTCATACAGAAAATATAAGCAGATTAGTAATATTAAGAATAAATCCTCGAACCAAAAAAGTAAAAGATTTTGGTTCGAATTAGTAATATTAAGAATAAAAGAATAATAAAATTATTCGAATTTCTGAAATCAGAACTATCGCGAAAACAATAGAAGGACCATTTAAAATTGTCAATTTAATAGCTAAAGCAAAGCTACAAAAATAAAAAGAAGAACGACTCATCAGGGCCCGTACCATAAATTCAAGTTTTGGGTAAGTTAACCCTTACCTCGGGGTTAAATAACCCGCAACCCGCACCATAAATTCCAACCCTTAACTCGGGGTTAAATGACCGGGTTATTTAACCCGCAACCCGGGGTTATTTACCCCGCCCGTACCAGATATTATTAACCCGGGGTTAAATAACCCTCAACTCGGGGTTAAATTTCTACCCTTCTAGGGGGCAGGGTAAACATTTTAATTAAATTTTATAACTAGATTATAAAAAATGATAAAAATACAAAAATTTGTAGAGATGTTCTCTAGGATGTTTCCGGGCCTCTGTAAAAATTTGAGAATTTTTGAAAAATTATTAATAAAGTTATAAATTTAAAGGCAAAGACAGTCCGTTTTAGGCTAAAATATGTTGTTATAACAACTTTAAAAAATAATTTACTCAAATTAAAAAAAATAATTTTTAAAAATATTTTCAAAATTAATCAAAAATTAAACAAAAATTGATGCTATATTATTTCTTCTTGCTACAGCTTCTTGTCTAACTCTTCTTTCATTTATTGTTAAATTATTTTCTTCGTCTTGATTCTCTTCTTCAATTTCATCATTCTCAAATTCATCTGCAACTATAGGTAAGCGTCGGTCAGTTGCAATATTATGAAGGACAGCACACGCAGTTATAGCCTTAGGAACTTGTTCAAGTTTTATTCTATAGCCAGTGTGATTTATATCAAAGAATTCAGTTTTCTTCTCTAAATATTTCAGTTCCTTTTCAAGTAATTTTCGGCGTAGATCGGACTCAGATAAAACAGAAGGACGACTTCTTTTAACTTTTGGCTAAAAAAACTTAAATTTAAAAAAAGGATATTAAAAATACTGTGGAAGTTTCATTCTCATCATCACTAAAATCAAAAGCCAACGAAGAGGAGGAGGCCAATCTATCTCCTTTAAACAATGGAGTTGTTAAAGCACCGGGAGTTCCTTTAAATGAAGCACTATTCCCGAATGTCGAAACCATTGATTCAAAAATTGTATCATTTTTTTTATTAATACATGGCCCACCACCAGTTCCAACTGAATATCTGAAATTTAAAACTATTTCAAAAAAGGAATTATTAAGAATACTTTTTTTCCTTTGAAAATTGTTTTTTTGCTTCTTTTTTTAAATTTTTGAACTTATCCCTGCACTGTGCAATAGTTAGACTCGACCCATATTGAGAATTGAGTTCTTCTGTTATTGCCTCCCACGCATTATACGATCTACGTGAGGAAGCTGCATCTCTATTTGTCGGAAAAAGTTCCGCTGAATTTTCGGAAATTTTTTGAGCCAACTCTGTTGCCATTTCTTTATTAAATAAAGCCATTTTTCAAAAAATCAGATTTATTTCTAAAAATATTAATTAAAAATTAAAATTCAAAAAAGTATAGATATGTATTATAAACAACATTTAAGATAAATAGACAAATATTTTATCTCTTTTATTAGAAAATAAATCGATATTTCATAATGTAAAGATGTCTACAACAATAAACATTTAATTAAATTGAAAGTAACGACGGTAAACAACCCGGTTAAATAAACGGGTTAAATAACCCCTAGATCGGGGTTAAAACTTGAATTTATGGTATGGAATATCTGGTACCAATTTTACCCCGAGTTAAGGGTTATTTAACCCCGGGTTATTTAACCCGGTTATTTAACCCGGTCATTTAACCCTTAATTTATGGTACGGGCCCAGGTGTATAGTAGAGTTTTAGCAAAATTTTAGCCACCGGGCAGGTTTCGATCCTGCGACCTTGCTGACAGTGTTTGCTAGGCTTTCGCTCCCACCTTTGCAGATGCTCTTCCCACTGAGCTACCGGGGCGATGACTTTTGCTTTCTCTTTTTAGATCTTAAACCCCCGCCTAAGCGTTTTAAATGCTAGCCAGGTGGATCTCCCTTACAGTATAAAGGAAGATAGATTTGGATGTTTATTAGAAAGTATACGAAGATTCATAATATTAAGCAAAAAATAAAAATTTTTTGCTTTACTCCAAATCAGAATTTCCAAAAATCTTTTCTGTAACAGAAATAGCCAGTCTTTGAGGTAATCTTATTTAAACCTTCAAAAAGTTTTTATTTTATTTTTTTAATGCATGCCTCTAACTAAAGATCAATTTCATTATTTCAATAAAAAAGAAAGAATTTTTTTAATTTTGAAATTTTATTCTAAAAATGTGGACAGATTTAAACATTCCTTCATTGAAAGATAAAAATTATTTTTATGAATTTAGCCAACGGTTAGTTAGCTCCAAAAAATAACTACATGAGAAAATAGACTAATTTATCCTTAATATAAAATAAAAATTTAAGGAAAACTCTTTTTAGATTATTTAATATAGAGCAAAATAATTTGATTATTATTTTAATCAGTCTTAATATTTTAATTTTGGAAATTTTCAGATTCTAAGAAACGATTTCCTATAATTTTATGAAAAAATGGAAGAACTTTTTTTGGAATGCCTAAAAAATAAAGAGGAAAACAAAAATAGAATTCTATTGAAAAATAGAATAATTTTTACAAGTCGAACATCCCATTAGAATAATCCATAAAAATATAGTCGAATTATCAGCTTCCAAAAAATAACAATGTAAATTGTAATACTCAAACACATTTTTTCAGTTTAATAGTTAAACATAAAAATGAATGTGAAAATAATGGCGCGGCTACATAAAATGGCCGAAAGCGGAAGCGCAATAAAAAACTCAAGCAAATCAAGTAGAACTCTAGCAAATAATATATTTATTTTAAATTTTCCTTCTTTAATTGTTAATTTAATTAAACAATATAAAGTGTGTCCGGACTCGTGTTAAGTATTTTTGTAAGTCAAAGCTTAGGCTTCTGACTAAAAAATTTTTAATTTGTTAGCAAAATTCTGTAGGATAACGAGAAAAGAGATTCTAATTTAGAGAAACTCGTATTTTTTTAAAAATGCTGATTAATTTCAGGATGAAAAGTTGATCGAAAAATTTTCTAAAGATTTGCTTAATATATTAATACTATTAGTTATAAGTATATAATGTGCCAGAATTTTCTAAAGTCAAGATTGTAAAATTTTAAAAAGTATTTTTGTAAGCCAAAATTTTAAGCTTTTGGCTATTTTATTGCTATTTTATTGTTCTCATTTTAGTAGGTATAGAAGAGTTTAGATAATGAATATTCAATTTCCGCATGCCTTAATATTCAATTTTTTTAAAGAATATTTGTTAATTAATTTCAACAGTAATTCCTCTATAATAAGATCATCTTCTAAAGTATCATCTTTTAGAATCAACAGAAAACATTTAAAAAAAGAAATATAAAAATAGGGTGGCTTGTTTTTATAATTTTATATTTTTCTTCAATGTTATTCATTTTCTAATGACTTAGTTATCCTTAGTTATAGACATTCATTACCCACAAAAGAATTTTTATTCAAATATTTTTCAAAAAGAATAAAAATTTAATAATATTCTATAAACCATTTTGTTATTTTTATTAATTTTAACTTAAATGTGAATATTTTGGTCCTCTTCTTCTATTTATTTTTGGATGCTTGTAAATAAATCAGGCAAATGTTTAAATTTAATTAAATTTAATTTTTCAGCGAATAGTGTAAAAGATATAGAAATATGTTTCGAAAATTTTCTCATTAGGATTAAATTTAGAATATATATTTATTTTTATAATTTAATTAAATTTTAACATTATTTAAATAAAATATTTATTTTGTTTATTTATTGAATCATGCTAAAACTTTGTTTATTCGGATAAAAATATAAAATTTAAATTTTATATTAGAATAATTTGTTTTATTATTTGCCTGATTTTTTACAGGCATACAAAAATAAAAGAAAGCGAGCAAAAATGTGAACATATAAATATCTCTAACTTAATAAAACTAATAAACCTAAAAAATTATTTTATATAATATTGTTAAATTTTTCGATATTTTTTGTTTGTGAATTTTACATTTAAATACAACCAAGAGTGTATAATTTAAAGAGTTAAATAAATTTAAAAAAAAAGCAGTCAGTATTTAATCCATTATTTAAATAAAATATTTATTTTGTCTGTTCTGTTGAAAAATTCATTAGGTAGTAGATGGAATGGAACCATCGAGGAAAGGGGCAATATCAAAACACATAAGACTGTGACTCCACAATCCCGCTTCATTCATATTCTTTTGCCAGTAATGACATAATTAGCTAAAACATGTTTAGCTCACAAAATTTTAACTACTAAAATAACAACAGAATCTTTATATTATATAATTTTTATTTGACTCTTAACAAAATAATAATTGTATTGTTGGTCCCGGAGCACTACGTTGGAACGACGTAGTGCTCCCGGACGTATTATTAAAAAATTTGTCTAGTGATTTTTTTCTTAGTTACCGTATTTCCTTTATCATAATGACATGACATTCTATTTTTTAGAAACGTGCAGAAAGCACGTTTTTTTCACGATTTGAAGAGGAAATATTATTATTAATATTTTTTCTAATTTTTTTCTAATTAAAATTAAAAAATGATAATCTTGTGGAAATACGGTTGATTTTATATTTTTTGGATGTCAGTAATATTCTGACAAAAATGCATTATGCGGACAGTTATGGACTTTGTCGAAATGATAAAAAACGGAATAAAAAGCTAAAGTTTTTTGTCAGTTTAAGATCTGACATACAAAAATAAATTTTCGGATTTTTGAGAAAATTAAAATATTTCAATGTTGGATCCATATACTATCAAAATAAATGTAATATATTATAAGGAAATTAATAATTATTACTGTATTGCTTTAATAGAAGCACCAACCCATTAACACCTTAATTTGACGCATATTTGAAAGGTATTTGAATTATCTATAGGCTTTTTACTATCCTAACCAAAAATAAAGAGCTTTGATATGAAATATGCCATAAAAATAGAACCTGATGATTAGGCCATGGTACTGTGATGACCCATCAATAATTAAAGATAAGTTCAAAATTAAGACAATTTTTAAATAAATACGACCCTTTTAGACCATCTAATAATAAACTTTTTTTAGAAAAATGGTTGAAAAGTTGATCCAGAAAAAATTAAATTCGGAAGAGAAAAAAGTTATAATTCGTAATAAAAAAATTCGGAATAAAAAAAAAATTTTTTTACCTTCGTATAAAAATTATAGTTTAAAATTATTTTAAAATTTTTGAATTAAAACAGAAAAGCAGTTGACGTCTTTGATCGCTTGAAATTTTTTGGATGTCAGTAATTACTCTGATAAAAATAAATTTGTTGATAGTGATGTCGATGAGTAAAATTGTTGAGACCACACTTGAACGTAGACGAACACTCGCACAAAAGGTTTATCCACAAAGCAAATACAATAGAGATGATGGTGGAGATGGGGAAGGAGCAGGCGAAGGAGATCAGGGACTAGCCGGGCTAGTATGATCCAACTAGACTGACGCTGACACTGGCTTTTATACTAAACTTGACTAAGGGCTTTTATACAAAGCCCTTCTCTAACACATACCTAATAAAAGGCACAAACATTACAAAAAATAAAAGTAATGATTCTTAAGAGTTTTGGAAGTTTTTGAAAATTTTCAGGTGTTGAATGGAGAAATAAATTTTAAAATTCATTAAAAAAGAATATTTGCCAATGCATATGCATGACATCCAAAATTACAAATTGCAAAAACTGTATCGAAATAACGAGTAGGATAAATAAAATAAATATCAAATATTTAAATGATATATAAATTAAAATTTTATATTAAATTAAAAATAAGTAAATAAAATTTGTGAACAGTAGATTTTATAATTCAAAATTTCTAAGATTCCAGTCCGGCCTATTTCGTAATTTTTTTAATTGGAACTCGATCTTAAGGGTTGAACATATTTTTCCTGAATCATTTATTTTAAGAGAAACTCAATTTTTTCTAATTTTTGAAAAATAATTGTGATTATACAGTACCTATTTAAACCCTTGAACGTAAAATCAATAAAAAATCAAAGATTCAAAATTTTGTTAATATTATATAATACAAATGGTTATTTTAATAAGACAATATTTTTTCTAATTGAAAGTTTTGTTAGCTTGATTCTTTGCCTTATTTTTGTAAGCCCGAATAAAATCAGGCAAATATTACAACATTAAGCTCTTTATTCAAATCTAGATTGAAAATTAGAAAATTGTTTGAATTATTTTATTAATCATTTATTTGAATGAATTTAAAGAAACTCATAAAAATTCGCCTAATAAATACATAGGCATCCAAAAAATTGAAAAAGAAGAAGTAACCTATATTTAAAAAACTTGATTTAATACTTTTTAATATTAATCTTTTTTTTATAATAATTAATATGTTAAAAATGATTAAATAAAAAAATATTAATAAACACTTTATTAAAATTATTCAATTTATTTCAAAAATTGAAAATATAAAAATCAAATTAATTTTTATTTAATGGGTTTAATAATTTTGAGCAAAAATGAACATAAAAGGTATGAACATAAAAGTACAAACAAATTGAATGACCAAAAGCTCACGCTTTTATAATGTGCCAAACAATTTCAAACAGATTTTGTTTTACAAACAAGATTTAGATACTTTCTAGATTTTAAGGCTTTTCACAGAATTCTAATTTTTTACAAAAATTAAAAAATTTAGATTAGATTATTAAAACTATTCCAATTGTTATAAAACAAACGAAAGTATTCATACCCCACCTTAAAATATTATTCTAATAATTGTGTGTATTTTACCACGACCTCAATCCTATTGTTTTGTCTCTCCCTAGGGGTAAAGTGAAAATTTTTGAGAAAATTTTTAAATTTATCTGAGTCAACTATCTTTATAATTGTAAGTTTGAAATAATTTCAAATCATAAATTACTTTTAAAAAAAATTATATTTAGTTATTCTAAACTACAATTTTAAAAAACTTAACAAAAATTTCTTTTATCCCATCTTTGAGTTCTTTTAGTTTACTGTCCATAAATTTTAATAATGTTGCTTGCCCCATTAATTTTAATGTTATTGTAACCTTGAACATTTTCAATGTGCATCTAAAAATATCAAAAATTTAGTAACCATACTAGAATTAAAAAATAATAATTCAAAACATCATAAATTATTATTTTTATATTTATTTTCTTAAAATACCTCAATTATATTTGTTGCTCCATTTATACTTTTAATATGTCCAGTTGGTTTTAATTTTTTAAATTTTTCTGAAAATTTATATTCATTTTTGGTTGTCGAAAAAACATTAGATCCGCTATTTAGTTCAATTCTAACAGATTTAGCTTTAATTTTATCAATATGACCGCTAATAACATGTTGAATATGAATGTTGTTTCCATATATTTTTATTTTGTTTGTAGCCCCATTAATATTTAAGGCAGTTGTTTCTTTAACTTCATTTTTGTTTTGCACAAGAATTTTAGCAGAGAAAATGAAGATTTTCACATTGTTTTCACTTGAATTTATTGAAGAACCTCCTGATGAACATCCTCCTGACGTTGAATAAAAAAAAGTCCCTGGCGATCCAAAAAATGTGTATGTTCCAAAATTTGATGAATACGATCGTCCAAAATTAAAAGTTGAAGATCTTCCTTGTGACGATGATCCTTAATTTTTAAATTAGATTTTATTTTGTATTTTATCTAATAAAAACTTCCAGGCTAATAAACATGGGATTTTATGCTTATTGTCAAAATTTTTAAAATTTTATTAATAGACAAAAAACAAAGCTTTAAGTAAAGATATATTAATTACCGAAATTTGTATTATTCCATTGTGTTCCATACGTTTTACTATTTGATTGACCATAACTCGTTCCACTTGAAGAGTTTGCCCTATTTTGAGAACTTCCTTTATTATTTGTGCTTTCATTTTTACGTTTTTTACCTTCTAATTCTCTATCATATCTTCGCCTTTTTTCATTGTCAAGAAGAATGTCCTTAGCGGCATTTAGTTCTTTTGTAATTTCAGTTGCATTAAGATCATTTTTGTTTTTGTCTGGATGATTAATCAACAACAAATCTTTCAGCAATTTTTTTATAACTTCTTCCGAAGCTTTTTTTGGAATGTTAAACTTTTCGTAGTAATTTGTTATAGATTTATTTATCATTTCTTGTTTGGTTGCACAAGTAAATTCACTTCTAAACAAAATATAAAAGCATTAAAGAAAGTGCTTAAAATTATGAAATATATATTGACATATATGAGAGATCGCGGAACAAAGAAATTTCCGCTTATTTCATATTCAAGTAATAAACTATAATATAAAAAAAAGGAAAAAATGTAAAATTTTTCTTAAATTTTCCTTAAAATTTTCACGTTTTTAGTTAAGATTAAGAACTTGTTAAGAACATTTTGATTAAGAACATGTAAAAATTTAAGGAAAATACCGACGAACTATTAAGAAAGATTGTAATTTTTTCCTTTTATCTGAAAAAGAAGGCGCCATCGCTTTTTTCCATTACTTCTTTCATTTATTTCCCTAATATGGCTGGGAATGGTCAATTTTTTATGATTTAATTTTTGTTTATTTTTGCCTTAAGAAAAAATGGAGAGAAAATCTTTTTACGACATTTTTTTATGTTTCGTTTTTGTTGAATCATTTTGATACTTCTGCGTCAATGAATAGGCATACAAAAATGAAAAGGCCTACAAATATTTATGGGTAGGCCTACAATAACACAGAAAGTACTAAACTCAAAAAATTTTAAATTTAATCTTTACTTTGCTAATCCTTTTCTCTCCATTTTTTCTTACGGCAAAATAAAAAAATTAAAAACAAAAGAAAATTGACCATTCCCAGCCATATTAAGGAAAGAAATGAAAGAGAGAATTTAAAAAATTAAAAATATTAATCAACACTTTATTAAAAATATTTAAATATTCAATTTATTTCAAAAAATTGAAAATACAAAAATCAACTTAATTTTTATTTAATTTTAATGGGTTTAATAATTTTGAGCAAAAATGAACATAAAGTAAAATTCATAGAATCAAGGTTGCCGTGGATTGAACAATCGTGGTTTAAAAAATATGGTGCCGAGGAGACCTTGATAAAAAACCAAGGTTGCCGCGGTTTCAAAAAATTCTTCGGGTACGGGTTTTTAAAAGTAATATTATCTCTCAACACCGATCAATATATAAGAGAACATAAAAATCAGGATGGGGTTTCGGGTACAAAAAGTGCCGTGTTTCAGATCTCGGTTAACGGCTTTCGAGGCAAACTTGATACAGACGTAAATATTAATTAAATAAAAGTTAAAATAAATAGCTTATCTCTAGTAATAAACAATCTCAACAGAGTCAACTTTAGTAAAGTAGAAACAAAGAATCAGAAGAACTTTACTTCAGATTATCTGTTCTCTTATAGATTGATCGGTGTTGAGAGATAATATTACTAGAAATAGATATTTTGGAATAAAAATCAGGAAAGGTAAACTAATATGTAGGGAAAGGTTTCTTGGCAAAAATTATTTTAATTGTTTTAAGGAAGAATTTAATTAAATAATTATTGTGGGATTGTTGAAATTAAATTTTTAAAATAAATTTTTAATTAAATCAAAATTATTTAAAATAAATTATTTAAAACCCAAGTTGGTCCTCTTTCCATTTAAAATAATTTGGTGCATCTATCTGATCACAATTAATAAGGTCATCTGCCTTTGGCTTGATTAAATGCTTGTTTGGGTACCTGAATTAAAATATTAAGAATTTTTGATAAAAAATGAGTATTTATTTATAAAAATTGTCTAAGTAACTAGGCATCCAAAAAATTAAAAGTGAGGGTGTGAGGTTGTCAGATTTGCAATAAAATATTAATATTTTATGTAATTATTTATTATTTTAGCTAATATGTTTTAAATAATCTAAATTTTAAATATATTCTTTTCACAAAATTTCCGTAAGAATATAATCAGAATAAATAATTACAAAAAATATTATAAAAGAGCCCTAATTTTTTGGGTGTCAAATCCTTAAAATAGGTATCTAAATAAGTAGAAAAAATTCCAAAATGTGTCAAAGAATAGTAAAATAGGGCGCAAAACAGATTGGAAATCACCAAAAATTAAAACAAATAAAATCTTTTTTGATAAGGATTTAGCGAAATCCTCTCGGTCTTTTTTGAATTTCTGTCTTTTAAACAGACACATTTTATTTGGAAGAAACAAAAATATTAAGGAGCAGAACAATCTAATTATTTGCTTAAGAACTACTTAGGCATCCAAAAAATAATAGTCAAGCAGCTTCAAAACCGCTTCTGTTTAACATATTAATATTTTAACTAATTATCTAATAGATTAATTAATAAGATACAAATAAGCTTATTACTTTCGAATAGAAATCAGAGATAAGTTTAATACTAACCTTCTTCATAGAATCGCCAGAATCACAAAGTATCCTTGAAAGAGTTGCACGTTTTATCTGTTTTATTTGTTCACTAGAAAGTATGTCAGGGTTCTCGTAGAAGAACCTTTAAAAATAAAGAAAATTTTTCTTTATTTTTTTTTAATTTTTCTTTGTTGATGAGTCTTTAGGATGACAAAAAAATTTTTGAAAAACCTGACCTATTAGAATTGTGTCATATCTCTGATATGACGTGTAATATCGGGACTTAGATTCAGAAATTTGAGTTTTTTTGGGTTTTGGAAAATAGAAACATGGATAGAAACAGGGGGTGATTTAGCACAATTCTAACACACACAATTCTAATAGGCAAATGGAACCATTAATAAAGGAAAAAAATCTAATTTAGATAACTACGATAATTATTAAACCAAATTTATTTAAAAATTATTTCTAAATACCTATCACCATCTCTTAGAGCTTTGAACTGTTTGGAAACAACACAAGCTAATGTTGGACCTAATAAATTAAAAATTTTAAAAATAAATTAAAAACTTACCAATAAGTGCTCCTTCAATAGGATCCTCTAAAAGAGAACCAACATACATATCAATTAATTCAACTTTTTTATATAAAGTTTTCAAATTTTCCCTCACAATTTCATTACTTATTGTTGTGTTTAAGTCTGTAAAGTCTCTGACTTGAGGTAAATTACATAAACTACGCCAAGCAATATATCCTGGAATTCCATGATCTCTACCTCTTTGAATGTTGATTGATCTGAAAAGTTAATGGTTTACTTGAAGAATTTAAAGAATTAATATAATATAAAATAGTTTTTCTATTAGCCATGTAAAGCACAAGAAAATAATAGCTAAATCAAGGTTTAGCTTCCAAAAATAAAAGGAGTACGTGAAGATCTTAGCATTCAAAGATCAAAATGTGCGTTCATATAGAAATTATTTATTATAAGATTCTGTATATTGAACAAAATGAAAATATTTACATAACTTGTTGAGAATTTTTTAGATACATATTCGTAAAAGTTTATTAAAAATTTTGTTTCGAATTTGAAAAAATTTAATTTAAGAAAATGCTTTCTATATCTATCCTTCCAATTTAAGGCACAAGAAATCAAGGTTTAGCTTCCAAAAAATAAAAGGTGTAAAAGTCCCACAAGTCAACATATAAGCTCAAACTTTGCGTTTATTTAGAAAGTATTTTAGTAGATTAGTAATATTAAGCATAAATTAAAGATATTCAATTGTTTGAAAAAATTTTGTGAACCGTCTAAGGCTAGGAACTCGAATTTATTAACTCTTGCTAAAAACTGAATCATTTCGTTATATTGCTTTTCACTTACCAAACAAAATATTCCTTCCTATTTCATTTTAATAAGAACTAATGTAAAAGTACAGAGGTTAATTTAAAATTGTCAATTTAATAGCTAAAGCACTGCTTAGCTTCCAAAAATAAAAACTGGTCATCAAATATGAAACGGCATAGGAGGAAAGAACCCTAAAGTTTAATTACACTTTAACCCTAAATTTATTGTACGGGCCCTGAGACCTTATTGAAATATATAGCGACTGAACGTTAAATTTTAATTTTACAATTCTTTTTTATATTTTTTATATAAATTCAAAATTTAAATAATAGCAAAGGCATGCCTCTCTTCCAAAAATAAATAAATTTTCAAGAGAGATGAGTTAGAGTTCATAAAATAAATATTTTAAGATTCATAAATTTTCTGTTCCATTATAAAGACTTGGAAATTATAGTAAGGACAATTTGTTAAGAATTTTTTTGTTCTGTTATAAGAAAATTTAAAAATAGATATGGATTATTTGAATTTTAGTTTTAGAGCTTTTTCTATTCTATTTTATAACATTCTATCTCAAAAAGAATAATAAAATAAAGATTAAAAAATTGAAATAAAATATACAGCTAAATCGATGTTTAGCTTTCAAAAATATCTAGATCAATGCGGAAAAATTAAAATGTTAGAAAAATAATTATGAGAAAAGATTTTTGAGATTCCTGATATTAAGAATTATAATGAGGATTTTTATTAATTAAATTTTAAAAGAATTTAATTAAATTCTCATTTCTAATAGATAGCTAAATCAATATTTAGCTTACAAAAATACACACGTGAGCCAGATTCTTCAATATTCAACAATGGATCAAAACTTTGCGTTAATTTAGAAAATATTATCAGATTAATAATATTAAGTCAAACGAAAATATTTAATTATTCGAAACATTTTTGTGAAATGTCTGAGGTTCGAAATGATGTTGGAAATGAGTTCTGAACTCGTAAATTAAATACGCAAAAATAAAAAGTTTGGCTTGAATAGCCAAAATAATTTAAACTTTTTCGATTAATTAACTGTTGTAAAGGTAACAAATTAATTTATAGCTAAGCCAATTTATAGCTAAATCAATGCTTAGCTTACAAAAATAAAAATGAGTCACAGTCACAAAAAACCTAATTATAGGAGGAAAGAGATTTACGTTATTAAAGAAAGTAATGGAAGATAATTAATATTTAGCATAAAAATTTTAAATTTTTTAGATCTATTTTTGACTTAATGACTTAAAAAAGAAAATTTTTATAAATTATTCCCTGTAAATTTAATTGCTAAAGCAATGTTTAGCTTCCAAAAATAAAAAAGGACACGCGGACTGCCTCACAAGTAAAGCGACTGTTGCTTTATGTGTTTATATAGAAATTATGGGAAGATTCATTATATTAAGCTAAAATAATGAGAAAGGAATTTTGAGGATTAAGCGGTAACTGAGAATTATTGTTTCAAAAAATTTTGAGACTGATTTCAAATTTAATGAATTTAAATAATAGCTAAAGCAACGTTTAGCTTACAAAAATAAAGAGAACACCAATATACGAATCATCATGGGAGAAGATCGTATACAGAGAAGATCGTATCGTATACATAGAAAGTATTACTGGGCTTTTTATATTAAGCATAAAATTATAGTGTAGAATTTTAAATAATTAAAAATAAATTTCAAAAATCAATGGTAAAAGTATAAGGATAATTTAGTCAATTTAATAGCTAAAGCAAAGCTTAGCTTCCAAAAATACTCTGCCACAAACTTAACGGACAATAGCTCAGAGTATTTATAAAGAAAGCATAAGTAGATTCATAATATTAATCAGAAAAATTCAAATATTTAAATTTACCCCAAATCAGAATTTCCAAAAATCTTTTCTGTAACAGAAACAGTCAATCTTTGTGGTAATCTTGAGGGTAATGACATTAAACCTTAAAAAAAAATTTTTTTATTATTATTTTATTTTTTAAATCATTGCCTCTAATTAAAGGATCAATTCCATTATTTCTATAAAATAAAAGAATTTTTATTTTTTTTTTGAAATTTTTATCTCACAAAATGTGAACAGATTTAAACATTCCTTCATTGAAAGGAATTCCACCTAAAAATTAAAAAAATAAATTTTTGGATTTTTTTTCTATTTTTTACCAATTTGAGCAAATTCTTGATTAAAGAAAGGATAAAATTCCTGAAAATAAAATAAAATAAAAATTTAAAAAAAAATAAATTACTTGAATCATTCCATGTCCAAAACGGAAGGCACAACTTGTAAATTCATTCTGAAAATTTATTTAAGAGATTTGAATATCAAATTTATTTTTTTCGAAAAAAATTATTAAAAATATTATAAAAGGATTCTCCAAAAATTTACTTTTAAACTTGGACTTTTGTAAAAGATTTTAATTTTAGCCAAACAAAATATGGCTTCCAAAAAATTACTGAGGAATCGATAAACATTGCTAATTATTAACACTATCGAAATTTAAATTAAATTGTCTATATATTAATTAATAGAAAGTAAAATAAGGCCTTACTAATAAAATTAAAATTAATCAAAACTCTTTTTCCAAAACAGATGATTAAAAAGGTTACGAAATTTTGAAGATTTTTATGACCGTTTATTACTGGAAAAGAATAGGTAAGATTGAAGAAAAGATTTTAACGCTAGAATATTTTGATTAAAAATTATTTTTATTAATTTAGCTATTGAATCCAAAAAATTAACCTAAGAAAAAAGACAATAAACATCCTCAATATACTGTAAAATAAATGAATTGAAACTGCTCGTCCATACCCAAAAAAATTATTTAAAATATTATTTTAAAAATAAAATCATAGGTTAGGTCAGACCAATCCCAAAATATTGTAACTAATTTTTATAAAATTATTTTTACAAATTTAGCCAATACTGAGATGGCTTCCAAAAAATTACAGAGTATTAAACAAACATTTCTAATTCTCAATCCTTATGGAAATTAAAATAAAATTGTCTATATATTAATTAATATAAAGCAAAATAAGTGTTTTCTACCTAATAAAATTAAAACTTTTTTCCAAAATGGAGGACCACTTATCAGATTCAAACGTTTACTAAATTTTGAAAATTTTTATGACCGGTTATTACTGGAATTAAAAGTCTTGGTTTTAGGAAGACTTAAAAAAAGATGTTGAAGTAAGAATCCTTTGATTAAAAATTAACTTTATAAATTAGCCAACGAATAGTTAGCTTCCAAAAAATTAACATACGAAAAAATTCAATGGAATATAAAATTAAAATTTAAAATTAAATTTAAGGGAAACCGTCTTTAAAAGAATTAATATAAAGTAAAATACATGAATTTTAATTAATCATCCCTAGACCGTATTTTAAAGAGAGCAAAATTAAATAAAATAGTAAATGGCAGTCCCAAAGTCAAAATGTCGTGAAATATCAAAAATGAAAATTTGATTTTAATTTTTTAATTTAGCCTTAGGCTGAAAATATCGCCCCCACCTTTCATAACCAAAATTATGTTTTTTCTGTTAGCCCCCTCCCTATTTGAGTCTCTAAAATAATCCCTTCCTTCCTGTCAATCAAAAGGAATGATGAGCTTATAATGGTCAAACTTAAATTTTTATTTAAAATTATGGGTTTTGATTGACAGTTTGACAGGAAAAGGAATCCTTATTTTGATTACAGGAAGGAAGGGATTATTTTTGAGAATCAAATAGGGAGGGGGCTAACAGAAAAGTACCCAAAAAAAATATTTAAAAACTCACAAAAATAGACGGATCAACTTTTGGATTGTATCCTTTATATTTTCCAATAAGTTCGTCAAATTTTTTGCCAAAAAGTCTGGGTAAATAATCCTCATATGTTATTTTCTTAATTAAAAATTAAACAAAATTTAAATAATTAAATACCTGTATAACAGCACCAACAATCCTTCTTGTCTCCAAATAAATTCTGTCATGGTCCCAATGTGGATTGACTTTTTGAAGAAGCAAAGCAATACTTAAAATAAATAAAATTATTTAGCTTTAAATTTTATTAGTTTATGATGAATTATAATAAGTTTAGCTAAAGTCAATGCTTAGCTTCCAAAAATAACAGCACTCTTAAAGGACTTGACACACAACAAATAAATAAATATAATTTATCTAAACTTAAATATTTTATTTCAATTATTAAACATAATTATAGCCAAATATGTGCTTAGTATGAAAGCCTAATTTTAGCTACATAATTTAAGAAGTTTAGCCAAGTCAATGCTTAGCTTACAAAAATACATCTTGAGGGACGCGTCGAAGCAGACTTAAACAAATTTAAAAAATACAGTTTACATGTGCTTAAATATCCTTTAATGATTATTAAACAAAATATAATGCTAGAAATTATTAAATCCTATTAATTATTTTCAATCCAAAAATAAAAAAAATCATTAAATTAACTTGGTAAGCTCTGAACAATTAAAAAAAATTTTTTTAGCTAAATCAACGCTTAAATTACAAAAATAGACCAAACCTCTCAAAGACAGAGAAAGACAAAACAATAAATAAATATGTATGTACAATTAAATTAAAATTTAGTTTTAAATTTTAATTAGGTTGGGATGAAATTTTAGAAGTTTAGCTAAAGTCAACGCTTAGCTTACAAAAATAACTGTCACAGACGTTTGAAAAAAGCAAAAAAGGTTAACAAAATAAGATTTAAATAAACTTAAATAGCTTAAAAATTTTATCAAGCAAAATCATATGGTGTTAATTATTTAGTAAATTTTGTAAACCTTCAAACTCCCATTATCAGTTAGTATTTAACTTAAAAAATCAGTAGGTAATGGAAAGAACAGAAAATAAAAAAATATTTTATTTGAAAATTAAAAAATAAGCCAATGAATTGATTAAATCAAAATAAATTTGGAAATTTTAACCAAGTCAATCTTGGCTTACAAAAATAAAAATAATAATGACTACAGAGATAAAGCAATAAATAAATACAATTTAAATAAAAGTAAATACGACATATCTCTTATTGAACAAAATATATTTCTAGAATTTATTCTTATTAATTACGTTAAATTATCTAAAAAATAATTTAGTCATGGTTCTAGATTTTTGAAAATGAAGTTATTCCGAATTTTATTAAATTTAGCTAAAGTCATTGCTTAGCTTCCAAAAATATTATGAATGCCATGTGGGAAAAGTCAAAACAAATAAATAAATACAATTTAAATAAACTTAAATATTTTAAATATGTTATTAAAAAGAATTACAGCTAAGAGTTTTATTAAACTAAGACACGAAATGATTAAAAAAATATTAATTTTAGCTTAAGTCAAGGCTTAGCTTCCAAAAATAAAATACACAAGACAGAACAAAAGAAAGCAATAATTAAACGTAATTTACATAAGCTTAAATATCATCTCTTTCTAAAAGAATATATTGTTGGGAATAATGTCAGTAAAAAAATTATTAAAAAAAATTATTTGAAAATTAAATAAATAAACCCATTAATTGTTTAAAAAATAAATATAAAAAATTTTCAGATAAGTCAACGCTTAGCATCAAAAAATATAAAAGTGGCCAAAACGCTGCAACAGACATAGCAATAATTAAATACAATTTAAATAGGCTTAAGTATGTTATATCCCTTATTAAACAAAATTTATTGTTAAATTAATTACGTTAAATTATCTAAAAAATATTTAGTCATGGTTCTGGATTTTTTAAAATGAAGTTAGTTCGAATTTAAATTTTTAATTTTTAGAAATTATTTAGTTTAATTAGGTTCAACTCTAAAAATAAAAAAATCTAATCATGGATTAGGAAGTGAAAAAAATATTTTAATTTTAGTAAGAATGACAAAAAATTATTAAAAACAAAATAAAAAGCCTGCACTGGATAAAGCAAATAATAATACATAAATTTTATAAAGGATTAAATTTGCTATATATTTTATTAAATAGAATATAATGCTAGAAATTATTTAGTTTAATTAGGTTCAACTCTAAAAATAAAAAAATCTAATCATGGATTAGGAAGTGAAAAAAATATTTTAATTTTAGTAAGAATGACAAAAAATTATTAAAAACAAAATAAAAAGCCTGCACTGGATAAAGCAAATAATAATACATAAATTTTATAAAGGATTAAATTTGCTATATATTTTATTAAATAGAATATAATGCTAGAAATTATTTAGTTTAATTAGGTTCAACTCTAAAAATAAAAAAATCTAATCATGGATTAGGAAGTGAAAAAAATATTTTAATTTTAGTAAGAATGACAAAAAATTATTAAAAACACAAGAGTCCAAATAAAGATAAAAACACAAATAGTATAGCTAAAGCAATGCTTCTTACTTCCAAAAATAATAATATTACTTAGGAGGGAAAGATAAAACAATTAAATAAATAAAACTTACATAAGCTTAAATATTAAACAGATGAGTCTTTAATAATTTTAATGATAAGATAAAAAGTAGTATGCATTAAACTAATTTTATTAAGTTTTTATTTTGTCAACTTTAATGATGTATTAAAATTACATTTTACGAGGTAGGGAGAAAAAAATATAATTTATTTGAAAATTAATTAAATAAACCCATGGATTAAATCCAAATAAATTATTAAATTATGGGAGGAAATTATGGTAAAAATTATTTGAAAAAATAAACTAAAAAAATTGCTAAAAAATTAAAAATTTTAGCTAAGTTAATGCTTAGATTGCAAAAATACAAACACAAAGATAATAGTCAAAGCAATAATTAAATAACTTCAATTTTTATAAAATTAAATATTTTAAAGATCTTATTAAACATAATTATCATATTCTATTAAATTAATTTGAAAAATAAATCCCGTGAATTTTTTAAAAATAAAATAAATAAAAAATTTTAGCCAAGTCAATGCTTAGCATCCAAAAAATACAAAAAGCACAGAACGCTGAAACAGACAAATCAATAATTAAATACAATTTAAATAAGCTTAAATATGTTATATCCCTTATTTAACAGAATATAATTTTAGAAATTTATTATTAAGTCATAGTTATATTTCTAAAAATGGAGTTATTCCGAGTTTTAAGGAGTTTATTGTTAGCAATGCTTAGCGTCCAAAAAATACAAACAAGCAAAAACTAGAAAAAGATAAAGCAATAATTAAATATGTACAATTTACATAAGCTTAAATATGATATATCTCTTATTTAACAGAATATATTCCTTTTAATTTTCAACTCCCAAAATACAAAAAAAGAATATTAATTATGGTTATTATTGTAAACCAAATATATTTTTTAAAATTATAAAAACCAACCGATTATGTTCCCGAACAAAAAGAGTATGTAAAGCAGCCAAACCAACAAAAATATTTGCCCTATCATCTCCAGCAATAATATTTTGATTATTATCTACAGGTGGAAAAACACGAGAACGAAGGACATTTGTTTTCATAAAAGCACCTTGACGAAAAACAAATTGGTCTCGATGACTGCTTCCATAAACCTTTAGAAAATAAACATTTTAAATTGTTTTGAAGTGATAAATAGCCTAAGAAGTATTAGGCATCCAAAAAATTAACAGCAAGCACAAAGATCATAAACAATTATCTAGCTAAAACAACTAATCTTAGATATTCGTTTGTTATGTTAATTAACATTTTACAAATAATTAAAAATTTCAAAATGTTTTACCATTGAAGCATCAATGAAAGCTGTATTTTCATTATATTGCTGACGAACATTATTATCTTCTCCTGTCCCGCAAACCTAAAAATAATTAAAATTATCAAATTTACAGAGATTTATTAGGATAATGAATTTTAAATTTTTTGAACAAATTACAAATTAAATTTATTTACTGGAGAAGAACGAGCAACTGGAAGACAGAGAAATCGGCCAAATCTTAAATTATTTTAAAAAATTCAAAAAGTAATAACGAAATAAAATTAATTACGTTGGGTCCAATCGGCTAAGCATAACAGGGAAACAAGTACCTCCTTCCGGAAGACAACTTGCACAAATCTGCAAATAAATTTGTGAAATATTAAAGTAAAAATCTAATTACAATTATGGTAAAATACAAAATAAATAAACTTTAAGATTTGTAGAATTGTAAAGAGTTTAAATAATTTAAAATGTATTAACTTGAATATGATTAATTATTTTTGTGAAAAATAACTAAAGAATAACTATAAGTACTGTTAAGTTTTAAATCATAGATATTCATATTATTGTACAATTTATATTTTTAAAAAGCTGAGTTATACTTTAACAACTTAATATTGTAAAATAATATAAGCAAAAAATAACTATAAAAGAAATGTATTTTAGAAGTAAGAAATGTACAAAAATAAATAAACTAATAAACTTAACAAAAGAACTATAAAATAATAAAACTTTTCAGGTTTAAACTTAACACCGTAAAAATAAGTTGTAATTTTGTAATTTCCAACTTAAACTTGTAGAGTAATTGATTAAAGCCAAGTTTTAAAAATTGTACAGAAAATTAAGTTTGTACAAAAATAAGTTTGTACAAAAATAAGCTTGTACAAAAATAAGTTTGTACAATAATAAGTTTGTACAAAAATAAGTTTGTACAAAAATAAGCTTGTACAAAAATAAGTTTGTACAATGATAAGTTTGTACATATTAGGTTTGTACAATAAAAGTTTGTACAATAATAAGCTTGTACAATAGTAAGTTTGTACAATAAAAGTTTGTACAATAATAAGCTTGTACAATAGTAAGTTTGTACAATAATAAGTTTGTACAATAATAAGCTTGTACAATAGTAAGTTTGTACAATAATAAGTTTGTACAATAATAAGCTTACAATAATTATAAACATTTTCAAGTTTTAAAGTTTTAAAACAAGTTTTAAAGTTTAAAGCTTTTTAACAAGTTTTAAAGTACAAAAATGTTAAAAGTTAAAGTTCTGAAACTAAAGAACTGTAAAATAATAAAGCTTTTCCAAGTTTAAACTTAATAAGTGTAAAAATACAAGCTGTAATTTTGTAATTTAAAACTTGAAAACATTAAGTTGTACAGTAATTAAGCATAGTCAAGTTTTAAAACTTATGTCAAATTTAAAAAATATGCAGTACAATCTATACAATAATAGTTTTGTACACTAATGTTTGTACAATGTTGTTTGTACAATAATAAACCTAAACAAGTTTATAATCTTAATTAATTATAAAAGTTAGTAAAATAATTAAAACTTTTTCAAATTTCAGAATTAATTCATGGCTTGAAAACCTAATCGTTACAGCATTTTCAAGTTTTAAACTATACTATAGGTTTTCAAAATACAAAAATAATTATAAAATTCAATTATTAAAAATAAATCAAGTTAATATGTAACTCAAGCATTAAAAATTCAGTTACAAAATTAAATTTACAATAATTTAAATTAATTTTACCTGATTATTTAACATAGTAGTTTTAGAGACATCATGAGCAATAAATTGCCCCCACTGCATTAAAAGAGCATTCCATTTAGTTGGAATTTCTGCTGTTGAACTGAGCATCTATTAAATTACAATTTTAAAATAATTTTTCATAAAAATACTAATCGGCTGGCTTCTCTTGAGGAAGGCTTCAAATGATTAATTGAAGCTAAAAATAAATGAGTTAAATTAAGAAATTTATTTAAATTATTTCTTAAGATCGAAAAATAATTTAAAAAATTAATTTATTGAATTTCCCAAAAATATCCTACCAACAGGTGCAGCCAATTTGTCATCATAAACAGGTTCTTTTAGCCTTACAATTTTAATTAAAAATATTTCAAAGAAAATAATTTTAAAATTATTATGATTTTTAAGAAAAATCACCTAGATAAAGGCATGAACGCCGCACCAAACAAAGGCTTCTCCAAATTGTTACATGTTCCTAAATTTAATTAAATTTAATTTTAATAGAAGAATTGTATAAATTTAATTAAATTATTTTTTTAAATAATTTATTTTCAAGGTTACAAAGTTAAATATAGCCTAGACCGTTGTTCTGGCTTACAAAAATACTACAACGAACAAGCGGGGAATAATCAAAACCTAATCGCCTACAATATTTATTGAAAGTTTAAAATGAAATAATAAATGTTTTCCAGAAAAGATTTAATAAATTAAGTGAAGGATTTTATTAATTATGATTTATATCGAAAAGCTTAAAGATTTTCTTTTAATTATTAAATTCAAAAGATAATGAAAAAATAATCTCACTAATTAAGGTATTTTTACTAAATGTAAAATTATATATAGCCTAGAACGAAGTTCTGGCTTACAAAAATACGAAAACAAGCGTACGTGCCGACAAAATCAAGTAAATTACCATGTTTATTAAAAGCTTAAAATTAAATAATAAATAGTATATAATAAATGATTTGATATTTTTAGGATAAAATTGAGTTAAATTGAAGTGTCCTTATACTTAAAAAATAATAAAAATTAAAACAAACCATCAAGTGTTCGAAACTTCAAATGATAGCAGAGATTTTTGTTACAATTTGGCCTGGTCAGTGCTGGAGAACAACCAAAAGCATTGTTACTAACACGAACATCCGAAGTGGAAATTGTACGACGAATTGTGGTATCTTGGAGATTATTTTAAAAATTGTTTTTTGGAAATTTAAATTATTATTCACCTTCATGAGTAGAAACAAAAGTACAATCTTTCTCCTCAAATATTCCCAACTCTGCTCGACGTGCCGACTCTCCTTTACATAACTATAAATAAATAAAATAATTTTAAAATATATTTTTATTTGAGAGAAAAATTAAATTTAGAAGCGTTAGAAACGATTTAGCCAAAGCTAAGGTTTGGCTTACAAAAATATAAACTACAAACGGCATTCAAAAACTCTGAGCCAATACTTAACTAACATTCACATAAGGTCAAATATAGAAAATGTTTTATTAATCATAGTAAATTAAGAATTAGGGATGTTATTACCCTAACAATTTTTTGTCATATGTTGTGTTAGCAAATTATAACTTCACTTGAATTTTTAAAATGGTTCGTTAAAAAATTGTTCCTAAATGGTTTGTTATTTTCCATTAATCTTATAAACGATAGTAAAGTTAAATTTTTTGTATAATGTAATAACTGATAGTCTAAATGTTCCAAAATATTAAAAAAGAATTTTATTAAAAATTTTCTCCCAACCTTACAAGAACGAGCACAATTTACAAGCATCCAAACTGCATTAGTTTCACATTCTTTCATTGATGACCAAAAATCACAAAGCCGATGACGGTCTACGCAAACTGCTGATCCTTTAGGAATAAAAAATTAAATGAAGAATTTAATAATTTTTAATAATTTTCAAGACATTTTTAAACCTTTCCTTACCAAAAAAATATTTTCTACAAAATATTTACCATTTTTACAAACATCACAACTAACAGGACAATGATCACGCATCCATTCTTTGTTGTTTTTACATTCACCAATTGATGTCCAAAATTTACAGAGATCTTAAAAATTAATAAACATGATTATACAATTTTTGCTTAATTATTAAAAGCATCCAAAAATACAGAAGAAAAGCTTGGAATTAATTGAAATAAAAGAATCTTATATTTTAAAAGTCAACTAATTCAACTAATTTATATTTAAATATTTAACTTATTGTATTTAATAAAATAGAAAAAACCAGTCAAAAATTAAAATCGGTTTACACATTAATAAATGTTGGGTTCAATTTAATCTTTACTAGAAAAATAAATTTAGCTTAATTATTAAGCTTCCAAAAATATTCCAAAACCTGCAGGAAGAGTGCGAGTTAATAAAATTCGGGTTATTTTAAAAATAATTTATTTTAATTAATTAATACTTAAATATATGTCTTAATGGATTAATTAATAAAATTTAAAAAAATTACTAAACTATTAAAAATTTAAATAAAATAAAAAAATTATTCTTAAAAAAACAAAATTTTAGAAAATATTTGCTTAAGGTTAAGCATCCAAATAACTTTTATCAGAAATATAAATTTAGCTTAATTATTAAGCTTACAAAAATAGAGTGATTCGGACGTAAAAAATGCGGCAATAAAATTATCAAAATCTGACAAGTTTAAAAAATCATTAATTATAATTAATTGATATTAAACTTATTGGAAATTATGCATTAATGGATTAATAAATAAAATTGAAAAAATTAGTTTAAATAAAAAAATCATAATTAGTCCTTTAAAAGAGTTTAGAATATTTGCTTAATCTATAGTTAAGCATACAAAAATATCTAAATGCCATCAAGATCCGAACCAATATGGAAGAAAATGATTAATTCTAAAAATAAATTTTAATAACAAATTTAATAATTAACAAAATTTTGACGTTAAAGGAATATTAAAAAAAAAGAATTATATTAAACTAAAGCATGATAGGGTTATTTAAATAAGTTATTTAAATAAGTACATATTTGCTTAACAATTAAGCATACAAAAAATATCAATCATTTGCTGAAAATAGGATTGAAGATAGAAAAATCTGATATTTTGGAAGTTAGCTAATTCAAATAATTAATATTAAATATCTAACTTAATGGATTTAATAAAATAGAAAAAATTCAAAAAAATAATTATGTTTAGAACTGACGGATATTTGCTAAAGCATATGAAAAGACAACTAATTTCTAAAATATCTAAATACTAATAGTGAATATAGAGTTATGTTTTTTAAAATACAGTCGATTCCTATTATAAGATCTGATATTTTAGAAGTTCCATAAGGGAACGGCCATTTGTCTTATATCTGAGGGAATCTTGTATCAAGTGGGTCCTGTAACCTGGGTCGACTTTAGTAGGAAAATTTGCTTAATTATTAAGCATCCAAAAAATACATCAAAATACTATCTGACCATTTTAAAAATAATCAAATTTAATTAATTAATACTAATGTAAATAATTGTATTAATGGATTAATTAATAAAATTGAAAAAATGGTCATTTATTAAAAGTTTAAAGAAAATCAGCAAATTAGTCATTTATATTTAAAAATCAGGGATATTTGCTTAATCAAGAGTTAAGCATCCAAAAATACAAGACGCGACTATGGGATACTTAGGACATTTAGTAGAGAAAATGTTTAACTTTAAAAATAAATTTTAATAATTAATTTAATAATTAACAAAATTGTAACATTAAAAGAAAATTAAAAATGAATTAAACTGATAAGGTTACAGTCAACTCTCGATATAACGAACCCGAAGGGAACGAAGAAAAATTCGTTAAACTGAGAAGTTCGTTAAATCGAGAGTCATTTTAGTGAGAAATCCTAGTCAGGGGTTAGAAAAAGGGTTCGTTATTTTGAGAGGTTCTTTAAATAGGAGGGTCACTATATCGAGGGTTGACTGCATTTAAATAATCTATTTTAAATCTTCGAAAAGTAAAAAATTTGCTTAACTATTAATTATCCAAAAATTGTTTGGCATCCAAAAATATAAGAAAAGCGCCGAAATTTTAGTAGAATATTAAGGAAATTAAATATTTTAAAAATCAAATAATTCAAATAATTAATATTAATTTAAATTATTGGATTAATAAAACTGAAAAATTACTTACCTATTAAAAGTTTAAATAAAATGAAAAATTAGTCTTAGAAAATAAAATTTAAAATTAAGGGGTATTTTAAAAATCATGGGATTTATTTGCTTAAGCTACAGTTAAGCATCCAAAAATACGAACGACCACCGAAGAACATATGCTTATAATAAGAAAGATTTAACTCTAAAAGAAAGATTTAACTCTATTTAACTCTAAAAATAATTTTTAATAATTAATTTAATACTTTACTAAATTAAGGCATAATATGAATATAATAATGATTTTTGATAAAATAAAATTGACTAAAAAATTTTTGAATCCACAAAACTTGTTGGAAGAACAAAATGGCTGATAGATAATTATGGAGGTTATGTTTTTTGAATTAATTATTAAGCTTCCAAAAATACAAAAAGTTTCGTATGATGGCAGTGAAATTAACAAAAATTTGATAATTTTAAAAATGATTTATTTCAATTAATTGTTACTAAAATTATTTTAAATAATTGCCTTATTGGATTAACAAATAAAAATTGAAAAAATGTTAAACAAAAAAACTTTAAATAAAAAAATAAAATTGATCATTAAAAAATAACAAATTTTAGAATTTTGGGATATTTGCTAAATCTATTGTTTAGCATCCAAAAATATAGCATCCAAAAACAAGGAGATCAGATACAAAAGAAAATGATTAATTTTAAAAATAATTTTAATAATTAATTCAATATTTAGTAATGTCATAATTAGTGTTGCCAAAATGGACCGACTCGGTCCGAAAGACCGAGCCCCCTGCTTTTACATAAAAGCAGGGGGCAAAAATAAAATATTGAAAATAAAAGTAGTTAAAGCAAACATTAACTAAAATCTTTAGTTTTTAAGGGCATATAAAAAATTTAAGGAAATATTTCAAACTCCAGCCAAATTCTTTAAATATTTTATATGCCCTTAAAAACTAATGATTTTAGTTAAAGGTCACTTTAACTTCCAAAAATAAAAACCAAAAAAAGAATGAGATGAAAGGATAAAAATTATAGGAATAATAATAGGAATAGAAATTTTGCTTAATTTTTAAGCATCCAAAAAATAAGATAAAATAAGAAAAAAATAATAATCCAAAAAATTTGACCATTTTATAAATCAATTAGTTCAATTAATTAATACTTATCTTGAAGTATTTGTCTAGTTTATTAATAATTAAATTTTAAAAATGGTCAAAATTAAAAGATTAATAAAATATAAACTAATATTTCAGAAATAAAATTTAAAAATCTTGGGATATTTGCTTAAGCTATAGTTAAGCATCCAAAAATACTATCTACACACAACCAAAGTCACCTAACTAAGAAACTTAAAAAAATTTAAAAGTAAATTTTACTAATTAATTTAACATTTCACAAAATTTTGAAATCATTGTTGGAACCGTGGGATATTTGCTAAAGCTACATATTGTTTAGCATCCAAAAATATGAAACAGAAAAAGAAAAATATTAATAAGAAAAAATGTCTAAATTTAAAAATAAATCTTAACAATATATTTGATAATTTAACAAAATGTGACACAAAAGAAGGAAAATATAAAAAGGAAAAAATTATCAAAATTTAAATTAAATTAGTTTAATTTAAATTAATTTATATAAAATCAAAAATTTGATCCTTCAAAACTAAAATTGTTTAAAATCTTGGGATATTTGCTTAAGCTATTGTTAAGCATCCAAAAAAATATAACACTGCAAGGACCTTAGATAAGAAAGAAAATGTTTAACTTTAAATATAATTTTAATAATTAATTAATTTATATTGTTGGCAGCAAAGGAGGAAAAGTGTGATTTTGAATTTTGACGTATAAAGAAATATTACAGATTTCTGAATAAAAGGAAAATAAGCTAACGAAAAATCAGGAAATTAAAAAAAAGATTGAGAGAAAAAAAAGTTTGCTAAAGCTATTGTTTAGCATCCAAAAATACTAATACCACCTGACTGAACTAATCTACCTAATAAGAAAATACTTGCCTCTAAATCTAAATTTTAACAATATATTTGATAATTAACAAAATTTTGACATCAGAGGTATATTAAAAAAGAATTAAATTAAACTAAAATTTTTAAGAATCTTGGGATATTTGCTTAAGCTATAGTTAAGCATCCAAAAATACGAAAGACTACTTCCCGCAAAAAAAGTTAGTTAGCTAAAGCTATATTTTGGAATATTTGCTAAATCTACTGTTTAGCATCCAAAAATAACGTGCTATACGGAGAGCAGATACGAAAGAAAATGATTAATTTTACCATTAATTTTAATAATTAATTTAATACTTTACTAATGTTATCATAGGAAAAGGGAAATAGAGTGAAGTTAAGCAAGGAAGCAAAAGTCTGACCGAGGAAGATAAAAAAAGGGGGCACGAACTTCAAAATTATCGAAATTTTGCTTAATTTTTAAGCATCCAAAAAATAAGAAAACAAAACGAAAAGTACCTAAATCAGATAAAAATTTGATCATTTTATAAATCAATTATTTTAATTATTTAATACATATCTTGAAGTATTTGCATATTTTATTAATAAAATTGAAAAATAGTCAAATATTAAAATTTTAAATAAAATCAAAAATAAATTAAAGAACAAAAGTTCAGAAATTTGTGTATTTGCTTAAGCTATAGTTAAGCATACAAAAATAATATCAACAGACAAAAAACATCTAAGTAATTAACAAATAAGAAAATGTTTAAACACTAAAAATAAATTTTAATAATTAATTTAATACTTAACAAAATCAAAAGAATATTAACAAATATGTGCATAAAGTTTTAAAATTTTCTATATAGAAATTCACCACCAAAGGCATGAAAAAATTATAAAAAATTCAAAAATTTATAGTTTTAATAATTTTTCTTTCTATTATAAGCCAATCCAAAACGACCCTTTTAAAAATAGAAAGTTTCTATTAGAGCATTTACGTAATTAAACTTTAGGGTATTTAGTGTTATTTCAATGATAGAGTTATTTAATAGGGTTATTAAATAAATAAAAAATTATTTAAATAGTTATTTTTAATTTTTGAAAAGTACATATTTGCTTAAATTTGCTTAAAAAGTTAACTACTTCAATAAGCTAACTTCTATTAGCTATTTAACTTTTTGGCTTTTTGGATTAATAAACTTAAAACTGTCGACTATTAAAATTTTAAGTAAAATAAAAGAATAAGTTTTAACTTTTGGGATAAGTATTTACTTAAGTTATATTTAAGCATCCAAAAAATAAACACCATTCAAAGACAAAAGCGAGAAGATATAATAATAGAAAATGTTTAACACTAAAAATAAATTTTAATAATTAATTTAATACTTTACTAAATTGTGACAATAGAAGATAAAAATATAAAAGAAAATTGTCAAAAATATATAAATTAATTTTAAAATTTTATCAACTTTTAAGTGATTAACTTTATTTTACTTTAATAAATTTAATAATTACTTTGAAAAAATTTCGAAATTTTGCTTAATTTTTAAGCATCCAAAAATAAAAGAACAAAACACGAAGTCACTAAATCGGACAAAAATTTGACCATTTTATCAATCAATTAGTTCAATTAATTAATACTTATCTTGAAATATTTGCCTTATTTTATTAATAAAATTGAAAAATAGTCAAAAATTAAAATTTTAAATAAAATCAAAGAAATTTAGTCATTCAAAAATATAAAAAGAAAACCACGAAGTAATAAAAACAAAATGTTCAGTTCTAAAAATAAATTTTAATAAATAATTAATTTAATACTTTACAGAATTATGGCATTAATTAAGGAAATAATAAAAGAGAAAAATTAGAAAAATTAAAATTAAACTTTTAAAATTTTATCAACCCTTATCAATTTACCTAATTTTATTTTTAATAGATTCAATAATAATATGTATATATGTCAAATAATATGTATAAGAAAGATTTTTAATAAATTTTGATATATAATAGAAATAGTAAGAGTTTAGCAAAGTTGAGCCACCGGGCAGGATTCGAACAGGCAACCTTCTATCTGTGCGTGTTAGGCTTTCGCTCACACATTTGCAGATGCTCTACTAGCTGAGCTACAACTTTTACTTTCTCTTTTCTCCTTATAGATCTTTAACCCCCGTTTAAGCGTTTTAATTGTTGCCACATATGATTCATAAATCATCCTTACAAAATTTTGCTTAATTATTAATAGAGTTCGAACCCGGGCCGGGCCCTAACCCGGGTTTTCCGGGCCCGGTAGCCCGGAAACCGGGTATTTTGAGAAAATCCGGTTTTTCCGGGTAATAATTTATTAAGCTTCCAAAAATATGAAAAACAAAACGAGTGAATTGAATATAATAAATATTTGGCCATTTTAAAAATGATTTATTTCAATTAATTGATATTTAAATTATTGTAGATAATTGTCTTAATGGATTAATTAATAAATTTGAAAAAAATCAGTCAAAATTAAAAGTTTAAATAAAATAAAAAAAATTATTCATGCAAAAATAAAAATGTTTAGAAACATGAGATATTTGCTAAAGCTATTGTTTAGCGTCCAAAAATATAACAGACAACAACTGAAATTATAATAAAAGCAAAATCTTAAGTTCTAAAAATAAATTTTAATAATTAATTTAATACTTTGATAAATTCTGATAATAGAAGGAAAATATAAAAATTATCAAAAATTTAAATTAAATTTTTATAATTAGATATTACCTCTTAAAAATCCCAAAAATTTTATTTTTGTTAAATTTAAATAATTCCCAACCATGTAAATCATTGCATTCTCCCGCAATTCTTTTTTTTGTTGGTTTTCTATTTAATAAAGATGAATGTTCTGCTGATTTTAACATTTGTTGTTCTCTATCTATTTTTGTTGTTTCTGTAGAAGTTTCGGTAGTTTCAGTTGTAGTTGTTGAAGTAGTGGTTGTTGTCTTTAATGTAGTTTTTGTAGTTTTTGGTGTGGTTGTTGTTGATTTAGTTGAACTAAAAAATTAAAAAGAAAAAGATTTTAATTGAAATTCAGATTAAAATTGTAATTTATGGATTAAAAACATTAGAGTGGTACTCGATTTTTAATTTTCCAAAGAATTTTTTTAAATATCTCCCCTATTTTTATTAGTGTGGGTCACGGTATCGGTATTTTTGCAAAAATACCGATACCGTCCGGTATTACCGCGGTATTTCCGGTATATACCGCGGTAATACCGATACCGAATACCGGAAAAAGCCATTTGACCCACTCTAATTTTTATTCACTTCCCTTTTACAAGGTTTTGTCTCCACCTTTCTAATTTAAACGGGACGGGACATTTAATTAAATTGAAGCTAGCCTTATTCTTATAAAGGCATCCAAAAATCTATCCAAAAACAAATAGATGAAGCAAAATACTATATCAAATTAACAGATAAATAAATGCAAAAATTAATAATTTAATAACTTATACGGTAAATACGGATATGAAAGGGTTTATCTCTAATTAAAATAGATGTTAGCCTTGTTTTTATCAAGGCATCCAAAAATATTTCCTCATTCAAACCATCCAATCTTTAATATTAAGTTAACACGAAAGAAATATTAATAATTTAATAAGGTTTAATTACGGCAAACATAAAATCTTTGAAGATTTTATGAAGATTTCCGAGTTGTATTTTAATTTTTTCTTATTTACAGATTGAATTTTATTTCTTTTAATTAAATTATTTTCAAACTTCTTTATCAACTTTATCAACTTCTTTATATTCATTTTTAATTTATATTTTTTCTTTTCTACGTGTTATTTAATATGCATAATTATTATTTCATATTAGATATAAGTTTATACTAACGAAATTTTTTGTCAACTGTCAGATCCTCGGCCTTCAGCATTTTATTTTTTGGAAGCTAAAGCTTGCTTTAGCTAAAATCAACTAAAATACTGAATCAAAATTTAATCTTCCACGTTACATATTTATACATCTTTTATTTACTACTAAAATTTGGACTATATTTAATAAATAATCTTTCATATAACAATAAATATATCTGAAAGTTTAGGCTTAATATTACCGTTGCCGTCTTCAATATTTATTATTTTTGGATGTTAAAGCTTGCTTTAACTAATTTAAAGTCAATATTTATCTTGTTCCCTGCTCTATAAGAAAATAATTAATGGTTTTTTAGTAGATAAATATTTCAATTTCTATCACAATTCTTTTCCCCTCTGTGTTAAAACAAAAAACATTTTACCTTAATTAAATTAATTACTATAATTTCAAAATTTATCTTTTCAATCTTTTAATTGTTTATCCATCTTTTATTTTTTATTCAAATTTTGAAGGCTTAATATACCTTCATTAATATAATAATAAATTTAACGAAAACTTTAGGTTAACTTTTGTCTTCTTTTTCTTGTTCTGTCTTTATTTTTGGAAGTTAATGTTAACTTTAACTATAATCATTAGTGGATATAAAATATTTAAGAAATATTTCAAACTCCCGCAAATTCTTTAAATATTTTATATGCCCTTAAAAACTAATGATTTTAGCTAAAGCAAGCTTTAATCTCCAAAAGTAAAAACCAAAAACATGCGGGAGGATAAACAAAGAAAAAACAAAGATAAATATTGACCTTAAAAGTAGTTAAAGTAAGCCTTAACTTCCAAAAATAATAAACATTGAAGAACCGCAATACTAATAGTAAACCTAAACTTTGAGTTATATTTATTTTTATATGAATTACTATTCATTAAATATAGTCCAGATTTGAGTGTAAATTTATTAGTTTAATTAATTTTTATTTATTAGTTTTAATAGATTTCAGCTAAAGCAAAGTTTAGCTCCCAAAAAATAATTCTCCTACCAAGACGACATCAGACAACTAATAACAAATGTATTAAAAGTCATAAAATAATGAAATAATAATTATATGCATATTAAATAATTAAATTTGATTTGAAAAAAAAATTACAACTTGCAACTAGAAAAGAGAAATTTGAAAAAAAAATTTTTAAAGAGTGTAAAGTATAAAATTAAATTGTAATTTGCAAATCAGAAAAATTAAATCAAAATACAACTTTGAATTTTTTTATTTAATTTGATTAAAATACTACTTAAATTAATAGAGAATGTGAGTAAAACGAAAAATAAAAAATCTAAAAAGATCAGAAATTGTAAACTTAAAATTAATTTATTAAAACTAAATATCTTATAGATCTCGTAAGATTTCATTGTATTTTTCTTAAATCTTTTCTCCATAAGTGTGGATCTTTTATTTTATTGTTTCACAATTTTATTTTGGTGTGCTCAATAAAAAAAAGATAATGTATCTAGTAGATTTGCCGTAAATAAAAACACTAAATAATAGATTTTAGCCTTGTTCCTATCAAGGCATCCAAAAATAATCCATCTAGGACAAGCGAGAGCTTCATTAAATATTAGACTAACAGATAAGTAGAAAGGAAAATTAATAATTCAATATGATTTAATTAGGAAGATCATAGACTCAAATTTGGAGTAAATATGACCATTATTAGAATTATCCCCACCTTTCTTTTAAATCTGAATATTCTATGTCAGTCAAAAATGATACAAGAAAGGTAATTTTGGGATATGTGTATCTGACTCTTTTTTTGAGAATTTATTAGAAAATTGGATCAAAGTCTGAAAGAACTACTTTATATATAATGATAAATAGATGTTAGCCATGACATCGTCAAGGCATCCGAAAATAAATCAAATGAACAAAGGAAAAGTTTAAATTTGATGCCAAATTAAATAATAAATAATCAGAAGATTAATAATTTAATAAGTTTTAATTAAGGAGAATAAAACTTCGAATTTTGGAATTAATAAATAATATTATTAAAATTATCCCCACCTTTCTGTTAAATCTGAATTTTCTATTTCAGTCAAAAACGAAGGTAAAGTTGGTGGAGTTGGCATTTCTTCATCAAAATGATGTTCCTCATTAATTTGATGTTTTTCTTCTTCTTCATTTTTGAAAAATGTGTGAAGAAATTCACCCTCTTCAATATCATTGTCCACATCCATCTTTCCTGCAGAAACACCTGAAAAATAAAAATATATAGAAAAATAGCCTAAAGATTAATTTAGGCTTCCAAAAAAACCAAAAAGAAGAAACGCAATTAGCATCTTCAAATTCAAAAATCATATAAAAATTTTGATAACACAAAATAAATATTGAGTATAAAGAAGATTAAATAAAGTTTATGGAAAAAGCTAATGAATTCACTAAAAATTATTAAGACAAATTCCTACTAGATAAAAAATAAAATAAAATTCCTCAAAAAATATAAGTAAAGAAATAGCCGAACAAAAAATTTTCTAATAAATTTTTTGATAATAAACAACAAAACGTTCTATATAGTAGACTTTTTCACCGATGTAGATGTTAGACTTAAGTGTTGCAGCGGGGTACCCGAAACCCGGCATTTTTGCGACCCGAAACCAGAAAATAGAAAAATTTGAAAACCCGACCCGACTATTTTACCGACCAGCTGCTACACTGATAAACATATAGAATTGATTGATAGACATATAGAATTTTGAGTAGATTAAACAACAAGGAATTCTAAAAAACTAATGAATAAAAATAGAAAAACAAAAAAAGCATTGAAGGAAACTGCACAAGGAAATTAGCCCATAACTAAGTTAGGGCTTACAAAAATAAAAATTCTTGGCAATAAAATAATTTTTATTAAAATTAAATAAAAAGTTTAATTAATTATTAAACGATGAGTAGAATACGGAAAACATTTTTCCTTGATTTTTTATCAACAAATATAAAATTTTATCAATTTATTTAGTTCTCCATTTAAGTAATAAATTAAAATCAAAGTTTAAAAAATTAAAAAAAATTTTTTTTTAATTAATTTTCCAAAAAAATTCTTTTAATTCAATTTTTTCCAATTTACTATTAAACATTATCATTATTTATTATTTTCATATTTTTTCGATTAATCCCTCCATTAATTATCAATTAATCCAGACACACACATAAACATACATAAATACCAAATAAATCAACTCATCTTTTCTTTCCTTTTCACTTATTTTTACAAACATCTGACGCGCACACACAAAAACAAGTTTTTGTATTTTCTTTTAACTTGAATTCATTTACTTTCACTTTTTTTTCATTCCATTTCGGTTCCAACAAGCTGTGACGGCCACCAAACTTTTAATACCCCCCGTCGAGGTCAATGGCGCGTCTTCTGTCTGCCACATTGAAAAATAGATAAAAAGCGAGTTATTGAATATTTGAAGCAATAATATGCACGTAAAATAAAAATGTGTTTTTAAAGCCGCACAGATCGTTTTTGATGTTTACAAAAGGAGGAAGAAGGTTTTTTGGTTTAAAAAATAAGAGAAAAGAATTTAGCTGGAATTCTTTAAATTTTTATAAGCCATTTAATTGATGATTTTAGTTAAAGCAAGCTTTAACTTACAAAAAAAACAAAGCTCTAAAAAAGAGAAGAAGAGATAAAATCTAACCTAATGTTATTGTTAAATTTATTATTGTATGAATTAAAATATATTAAAAAAAAAAGATTTGAAAATATGGATACACAAATATGTAATGGAATATTTTGAATAAAATTAGTTGATGTTAGCTAAACATTGTAAAATGTTTTTGTTTAAGGATGAGAAAAGAATTTGGTAGGAGTTTAAAAATATTGTCCTTAAATATTTTATAAGCCATTATATCAAGATTTTAGTTAAAGTGAATTTTAACTTCCAAAAAATAAAAAACTAAGAAGAAGATAAAAGTAACTTAATAAACTTATCGTTATCGTTAAATTTATTATAATAAGAATTTAAATATATTGAACAAGGAAATTCGAAAATATAGACAAACAAATAAAATATAGAATATTTTGAATAAAAATAATTGATTCTAGCTAAAATTTAAAAATGATTTTGGGTTAAAAAAAAGAAAATAATTTGATTGGAATTAGAAATATTGTCATTAAATATTTTATTTCAGTTAAAGTTACTAGATTTAACTTCCAAAAATAAAAGAACAAAGAGGCGAAAAAGAAAGAAAAAAAGAAGATTAAAATTAACTTAAAGTTTACGGTAAATTTATTATTATATGAAAAAAGATATATTAATCCTTTAAAATTTGAATAGTAAATAAAATCTGATAAAAGATTGCAACATTAAAAAGTTATAAAATAATTTTAGCTAAGCAAGTTTTAGCTTCCAAAAAATGATAGATGCAACAACAAAAAACACCAAGCAATAAAGACGGAAATTTTAATTTATAAAATTAAGAAATAATTATTCTGTATATTAAATAATCCAACTCGGATTTGCAAAGAAAAAAGAATATAAAAATATATAATTGAAATAATGTCCTTAAATATTTCATAAGCCATTAAACTAATGATTTTAGTTAAAGGTAACTTTAACTTCCAAAAATACATTATCGCAAAAAAAACAGAGGAAAAAAGAAAAGATAAAAAAGTTAACTTAAAGTTATCGTTAAATTTATTATTTTATGAATTAAAATATATTAAACAAGCATATTGAAAATTACAATATGGAATAGCTAAAAAATTTTAAATTTAAATTAATTAATTTAAGCTAATTATTGAAAATGTTTTTGGTTTTATCAAAGAGATAAAATAAAAATTTATTATTTAATATGCAAATTATTATTTCATTATTATATAACTTGACTATATTTTTAAAATTTGTCTGTAGATCATCAGGTGCATCTGGATATTTTTTTGTAAGCTAAAGCTTGCTTTAGCTAAAAACTTTTAAAACTACTAAAACAAAATTAATTAAACTAATAAATTTACTACACAAATTTGGCTAAATTAATATATAATCCTATATATAACAATAAATATATATGAAAGTTTAGGCTTAATATTACCATTTCCGGTCAAGAAATCTTTTATTTTTGAAAGTTAAAGCTTGCTTTAACTAAAATCATTAGTTATTAAGGGCATATAAAATATTTAAAAAATTTGGCTGGAGTTTGAAATATTTCTTAAATATTTTATATCCACTAATGATTATAGTTAAAGTTAACTTTAACTTCCAAAAATAAAGATAGAACAAGGAAAAGAAGATAAAAGTTAACCTAAAGTTTTTGTTAAATTTATTATTATATTAATGAAGATATATTAAGTGATCAAAATTTGAATAAAAAATAAAAGATGGATAAACAATTAAAAGATTGAAAAGATAAATTTAGAAATTATAGTAATTAATTTAATTAATGTAAAATGTTTTTTATTTTAACACAGAGGAGAAAGGAATTGTGAAGAAATTAAAATATTTATCTACTAAAAAATCATTAAATAGAGCAGTGAACAAAGATAAAAATATTGACCTTAAAAGTAGTTAAAGTAAGCTTTAACTTCCAAAAATAATAAACATTGAAGAACCGCAATCCTAATAGTGAACATAAACTTGGAATTATATTTATTGTTATATGAAATATTATATATTAATTTAGACAAATTTTATTACCAAATAAAAGATGTATAAATATGTAACGTGGAAGATTAAATTTTGATTTAGTATTTTAGTTGATTTTAGCTAAAGCAAGCTTTAGCTTCCAAAAAATAAAGGTGAGAGGCTGAAAGCCTAGAATCGGACGGCTGACAAAAAATTTCGTTAGTATACTTATAAGTAATATGAAATAAAAATAATGCATATTAAATAACACATAGAAAAGAAAAAAATAGTATATTAAAAATGATGATTTAGAAAAAAGTTTAAAAATAATTTAAAAAATAATAAAATGCAATATGTAAATAAGAAAAAATCAAAATTAAAACACAACTCGGAAATTTTGTATTTTAATTTGATTAAATTACAAATTAAATATAAATTGGTTAAATGTGAGTAAAATGAAAAACAGAAAAACTTGAAAAGATCAGAAATTACAAAATTAAAATTAATTTTTTGCAAACTTGAAAAAGTTTTAAATTTAATGTAATTTGAACTTGCAATTAAAGTTTGCAAACTTAAAGTTTGCGAAAAATTAATTTGAAAAAGTAAGTTTGTAAACTTGAAAAATAAAATTAAATAAACTTGAAAATATAATTGTAAACTTAAATAAGATTGTAAAAAAATTTATTTATTATAAAAACCCACATTTTAATCCAAAAAATAGAATAAACATGCAAAACAAAAATGCTGTAATTTTGTCAACAGAAAATGGCAAAACTTGAATTCTACGGGCACTAGGGCAATCAGTTGTATTGCTACAAAAACGGCTACATTTGTTGTTTTTTGATGATTTTTGCTATAAATTACAAAAATTAATTTTTTAATTAATTTTAAATAAATTTTTATTTTATTTATTTAATTAAATTTTTATTTTATTAATTTTAATTAATTTTTTTAAATTAATTTGTCTATCCACCTCCATTCCATTATGCCTTTTAAAATTTAATGTTATTTTAGTAGTCATTATTTCTCCAATAACATTATTTTTAATCACCATCTCATTTTCATCCTTGAAAGTAAATGAAGACGAAGGAAAATAATTATAAGGGATAATCATTTAATGAAGTGAACTGAAAGGGAAAATAAAAAAATATTTTTAGATTTATTTTTTTAATTTTTTATGTAAATTTGAGTTGAAAAGAATGAAAAAATAAATGGTAAATAATTAAATTTGGATGTATTTATTCAAATTTTTAAACTTAAAGACCAAAGAGAAAAAAAGTGATTGAATATAAAAATTCAGAAAAAAAAATTGCATTAAATCACAATATCCGAGAATATTTTTGCCTGAATTATATTGAGGCATACAAAAATAAAAAAGAAGTCTTAGGAAAGATTAGCATAATTGTAAGGTAATTTAACGTTCTTTTATAAATAAATTTAAATTATTTGAAAATATTGAGTAAAAAAATGGATAAATTAGTGAAGCTGAGTGAGAGCTAAAAGGGGAGTTTACAATAGAAATATTTATTTTTAAAATCTAAATTTTAAAGTAAATAATTAAATTAATTCAATAATTATTTAATTTAAAGAAGTTAATCTAATAGACGAAAGGAAGATAAATTTTGTTAAATTAAATACATTACAAATCAATCCTATTGTTCTAGCCTATTTTAAAATATTTCTGCCTAATCTTTATGTCAGGCCTACAAAAATAAAGAAAATTTTCAAACAAACGCAATTATCAAGTAATTTAACGTTCTTTTTAAAATAAATTTAAATAATTTTAAACTATAGAGTAAAAAAGATGTTATTGGAGGATAAATAAATGGACGAGTTTTTGCGTCAGAAATAATTACCTAAATATTCTTACAAATTAGTCTGAGTTCTGATCAGACTTACAAAAATACAAGAAATTGCAGTAGCGAAGTTACACAAAGAAATAATGTAACCTTAATTTCTTATAAATAAATTTAAATAATTTTAATATAGAGAGCAACTAAAGGCTTGGATCAGAAAGGAAAGACTTGGATCAGAAGTGTGAAATTTAAAATAAATAAAAAATAAAAGAAAGTTTATCTGCAATAGAGATTATTGATAAAACAAAGAAAATCTTTAAATTCGTATCTACTAAAATATTTTTAAAAAACATTTTTCTAGATTAGGATAAGAAAAAATAATTACGAAAAATTATGCAAAAATTTAGAAAATTTTGTTCAATCTCCATTGTCTATTAAAATATTTTTGCCTGATTTGTTTCAGGCATACAAAAATACTGGAATATATATATACGCTTGTACATATAGGAAGTTCAATTTACTTTATAAACAGATTAAAATTATTTTAAAATATGAAGAAAAACAGTTATTATTGGAATGTTTGAGGTAAGTGGAAAGTTTATAAATTAAATTCGGAGGAGGAGAAGACACAAAAAGTAACTAATAGTGATTAGTACCTCTATTCTAGGGTTGGCCCCTGCGGGTTGGGGAAAACCGGGTAAACGTGGAACTGATTCAAACGGGGGGGGGGGTTAATTACGGGTAAAACGGAAGCCTCCCAGTCCCTGTTTTCACGCTAAACGGGACAACCTAATCTTTTTAAGCTAAATATATTGAAACATTATGTCAATAAGATTTTCTCTGTAAAATTAATCATAAAATAATTTTTATTGATCAAACATTCTTATGAAATAAAAAGATATTAGCTGAAGGTTGCACAGTCGTTTAGACAGATTTAAAAAAATGATAAAATAAAAAGCAAAAAATATAATGAATTTTCTTACATAAAATATTCAGCCTTTAAATAAACATGTGAATTAATATAAAATAATGAAGAAGAAAATAAAAAAGAGAAAGTTAAAAAATTTGCAAAGAAGGACAAAGTGAAAGCGTTGTTCTTTTCTTTTTGCAAATCGGAGGAGGGGAAGACCAGCCCTGTGGAAAAATAGGAGGAAGAAGAGTAGAAAGGAGGAGGGATTGAAGAATGGAATGTTTTATTTTATTTTGTGATTTAAAGGAGTTTTCATAAATTTTGATAAAATATTTGAAATTAAATAATGCTTAGAATTTCGGATAAGTAAGAGGGATCAATTTTTACCTGAACTCTGTTCAGGTATGCAAAAATAAAAATAGAGCTGGTATTTAACAAACAATTACTTTATGTCATTTTGAGAAACTTATACTTTAAATTTAAAGCAATTTTAGATAGGAAGTAAATTAATGAATAAATATTATTCATCCTCTCTTTCTTCATTGTCAAATAAAAAAGGGCTGTACAAATTAACACTAAAAACGCATGCAAAAAAGATTAGAAAAAGTTGGAAGAAAGGGCAGAGTGCACTATTACAATTAATTTATATTATTTAGTGTATCAATGAAAATCAGCTACAAAGAACATTAAAAACATAAAGCGGCCGCAGGCAGAAGGGAAACAAATAAATGTGTAACTTAAAGGAAAGAAAGTTGAATTATTATATAAGAGATATAAAAAAGTTGAAATATTATTTATTGGAAACGAAAAAAAAAACAGAATTCTTTTGTGCGATTTTTTTCTAAATTTTTAGGAATTTTTTTTAGAAAATTATTTCAAGAGAAATTATTCTCCAAATAATAAATTAAGACAAAGCATAAATAATATGAATGTTAAAAGAATTTTAATTCGATAATTTTTTTTACTAATACAAAATGAAATTAGATATCATTTGATCGAGTTATAATTTTTTTGACATTTTCTGGTAAGTTGAAATATTTATTGTAAACTTAAGTATTTTACATGAAAAATATTTAATTATTGTCTTTAATATTTAAATTTTCAATAAAAGTTTAATTAGAAATTTTAATTTCGTCAAAATATTTATTGGAAATATGTTATCTTGTCTCTTTTATTTTTGGCAGCTAAACACTGATTTAGCTATAATTTTAATTCTTAAGCTAAGCTTTTGCTCATCTATACAAAAATACTTTTATTGTTTTTTGGAAAAATTTACTTCATTATATATTGAGTTTCTGGGACAGTTAACTGTTAAAAAGTTAGAAATACTTGACTACTTTTTGTTAATAGGTTTTTGTAATTTGATAGCTGCCTTGTTTTAAGTGGACAGGCCAAAGTACCGTCCACCCTCGATAAACCCTCAAAAATTTCAAAAAATTGAAAAAATTTTAATTTTCAGAAAATCGACCCTAACTAAGCCTATCCAAAAATTTTTTACCTTTTTTATATCTCAAAAAATTTCTAATTTTTTACTCTATTTTATAAAACAAACCTCACTCAAAAAGCTCAATCGCACACAAAGTTATAAAATTTTAAAAATTTTGGAATTTATTCCAAAAGCAGTTTTTTTATTCCTTTGAAAAAGGGGAGGGGACAAAATTTTTGAATTCGGACTAAAAAAGAGCTTATATATCTTACCAATATACATAACCCAAATGTCAAATTCTCTATCTATTTTTCCGAAAGAGGCGAACTTGTTTAAATTTTGTATCGACCTGATGAGCAAATAAATTGTTTTTTAGACATTCCAACAGAGTTCTCCCCTTTTCTCATAAAATTCTAGGAATCCGTCTCTTGGAAATTTTCTAAAATTTCCAAGTGTTTGAAACTTTTTGTAAAACTGATTAAAATAATAATCAAAATTATTTTTCGTTATATTAATTAATCTAAAGAAAGTTTTCCTTAAATTTTTGATTTATATTGAGGATATCTTTTCCATCTTCTCATAAAGTTATTTTTTGGAAGCTAACTATTCGTTGGCTAAATTTATAGAAATAATTTTAATTAATTGTTTCCCCATTTTTCAGTCTTGTTCCTTCTCCAGTAATAACCGGTCATAAAAATTTTAATAAATTAGTAACCTAAATAAGCAGGTGGCCCTCCATTTTGGAAAGAGTTTAGATTATTTTAATTTTATTGGGTAGAAAGTCCTTATTTTGCTTTATATTAATTAATATAGAGAAAATTTTATTAAATTTCTATAAGGATTGAGAATTAGAAAATTTGTGTTTATAATAGATAATTTTTTGGAAGCCATCTCAGTATTGGCTAAATTGATAAAAATAATTTGATAAAAATTAGATGAAATATTTTGGGATTGTTCTGATCTTAACCTGAAATCTTATTTTTCAAATAATATTTTAAATAATTTTTTGGGTATGGAAATGAATGAAATTTTTTGGGTATTCCATTTATTTATTTTAATATCAATTAATTTAAATACATCTTTCCTTAAATTATGATTTGAAGATCTCCCTTGGAGATTCGTATATTGGGGTTCCCTTTATTTTTGTAAGCTAAACATTGCTTTAGCTATTATTTAAATTCATTAAATTTGAAATCAATCTCAAAATTCTTTTCTTATAATTTTGAGATTGTTTCCATCATTTAATAATTTTCAGTTACCGCTTAATATAATGAATCTTCTAATGCTTTCTATATGAACAAAGCTATTGTTCCTTAAGCTCGTAGTAGAACTACCATTGCCTCGTTTATTTTTGTAAGCTAAGCTTTGCTTAGCTATTAAATTGACCATTTTAAACGGCTCTAATATTCAGTTTTAGATGTAGTTCTGAATTCGGGAATTCGAATAATTTCCACAAACTCTTCCAATTGCTTAACCACAGACATTTAAAGAAAAATTTCAAACAATTAAATATTTCGATTTATTCTTAATATTACTAATCTGCTTATATTTTCTGTATTAACGATAAATATGATCCTATATATGCCGAGGAAAACATGATAATGTATTATTTTTGGAAGCTGAGCATTTCTCTAGCTATTATTTAAATTTAGAGGCAATTTCTAAATTCCTTACATGATTTATAATTAAAAATTTTCATTTTATGCTCAATATAATGAATCTGCTAATAATTTCTATATGGACACAAAATTTTGCATCTTAGTGTAGTATAATATATAATTTAATATATAATTTAATTTAAAAATTCTGAAAAGGTTCTGATAATAGGTAATCGAGTATGAGGGTTCGATTAAAAATATTTTCAAGGTACCAATTTGAGTCTCCGACCGACCATTAGAGTCTGAATATGTTTTTCTCAAAAAACAAATCAAATGTAAAATTTTCACATTTTTTCAAAAAACGCTAGAGACAGCAGTAATAAATTCTCCATAAAATTCTTACATTTATCGTAACCGAATGCATTGGCGTAGCCCAACGCATTACACTACATTAAAATACATTACAATACACTACATTACATTACAATCTTAGTGTATTTTTGTAAGCTAAACCTAAAAAAAAATTACAATTACTTAACAATTCTGCAACAGACCGCTTTTAAAAGTATCTGCAGAATATTACCTGACCGTGACACTAGAAAAAAAATTAATAATAGATAACTACGACACAAATTTTTAGACAAAATATCCGGGACCACTACGTCGTTCGTCCATTTAACTAAGTCCGGGACCAAAAATACAATATTTTATAGTTTTGTTAAGAGTCAAATAAAAAGTATATAATATAAAGATTCTGTTGTTATTCTAGTAGTTAAAATTTGATTTTTGTTTATAGTCAAGCCCTTCCGTCCGTTGATTTATTTTTGTGAGCTAAACATGTTTTAGCTAATTTTCTCATTACTTGCAAAAAGAATATAATTGAATAAAAATAACCCATCATCTGGTTGTGGCTTCCTTATTTTATTTCCTCGTGTTTTGGTCACAGTGTTTTGGTATTGACCTTTCCTCGATGGTTCCATTCCATCTACTATCAAATTATTTTTCAACAGAACAGAAATAATAAATATTTGTATTTAAATAATGGATTATATACTTAATGCTTTTTTAAATTTATTTAACCCTTTAGCAATATTTTAGTTTTTTTATGTAATTTTTATAAGTACTTTAAATGTAAAATTCACAAACAAAAAATATCTAAAAATTTAACAATATTATATAAAATAATTTTTTAGTTTTATTAGATTTATTAAGAGATATTTATATGCTCACATTTTTGCTCGCTTTCTTTTATTTTTGTATGCCTGTAAATAAATCAGGCAAATAATAAAACAAATTATTCTAATATAAAATTTAAATTTTATATTTTTATCCGAATAAACCGAGCTTTAGCATCATTCAATAAATGACCATCTTAATTCAAAATTTAATCCTAATGAGAAAATTTTTGAAACATATTTCTATATCTTTTACACTATTCGCAGAAAAATGTTAAAATTTAATTATATTTAACATTTGCCTGATTTATTTATAGGCTTCCAAAAATAAAGACATAGAAGAAGATAAATTCACACCTAAATAAACTTGATAAATTAATAAAAATAACAAAATGTGTTATAGAATATTATTAAATTTTTATTCTTTTTGAAAAATATTTGAATAAAAATTCTTTTGTGGGTAATGAATGTCTATAACTAAGGATAACTAAGTCATTAGAAAATGAATAACATTGAAGAAAAATATAAAATTATAAAAACAAGCCACCCTATTTTTATATTTCTTTTTTTAAATGTTTTCTGTTGATTCTAAAAGATGATACTTTAGAAGATGATCTTATTATAGAGGAGTTACTGTAGAAATTAATTAACAAATAATCTTAAAAAAAATTTTTTTTGGAAGCCTCTTTGTGTTGGCTAAATTTATTAAAATACTTTAATAAAAAATTAGTAGAAATATTTCAAAGAATTATATATTTATTTTGGATTCTACTTTATAATTAATTTTTGGAGAATCCTTTCAGTGTTCTTCCCTTAGAATTCTAACCTGCGATTTTATTTTTCAAATAATATCTTCAATAATTTATTCGAAAAAATAAATTTTATAATCGTATCTCTTTACAATATTCACTTTATATTAATTAATTAAAATAATTTTAGTCAAATTTTTTTAAATTTTAGAATGAATTTACTACCTGTGCATTTCGTTTTGGACATGGAATGATTTAAGTAATTATTTTTTATTTTTATTTGTCTCTTTCTTATTTTAATTTTATTTTAAGGAATTTTATCCTTTCTTTAATCAAGAATTTGCTCAAATTGGTAAAAAAATAAAAGTTTCTAAAATTTATTTTTTTTTAATTTTAAGGTGGAATTACTTTTAATGAAGGAATGTTTAAATCTGTCCATATTTTTAAAATAATTTCAAAATTTAAAAAAAATTCTTTTATTTTTCTAGAAATAATGGTTAGAGGCAAGGATTAAAAAATATAAATAATAAAACTACTCGAGCTCGTTCGGGCTCGACTTACTCTAGTTTAATGTCATTACCCGCAAGATTACCTCAAAGATTGACTGTTTCTGTTACAGAAAAGATTTTTGGAAATTCTGATTTGGGGTAAATTTAAAAATTTTTATTTTATGCTTAATAAATGAATAGTCCTATACTTTCTATAAAAACACACAAAGCTATTTTCCTTTACATTCATTGTTCTTTTGTTGCTCGCTTTATTTTTGCTTGCTAAATATTGCTTTAGCTATTTAATTTACTAAATTAACTTGATACTTTTACAATAGATTTTTGAATTTTATTTTTCAATTATATAAAATCTACATTATAATTTTATGCTTAATATAAAAAGCCTATTAATACTTTCTATGTATATGAATTGAAGATCTTCTCTCTTGGAGATTCGTATCTTGGGGTTCCTTTATTTTTGTAAGCTAAGCTTTGCTTTAGCTATTAAATTGACTAATTTAGTTTTTGCGATAGTTCTGAGTTTCAAACTTTGAATCATTTCTACAGACTCTTACGATTTTCGAACCTCAAACATTTCACAAGGATCTTTCAAAAAATGAAATATTTTCTTTTAACTTAATATTATTATTCTGATAATATTTTCTAAATTAACGATTTGATCCCTTTTTTTAATAAATATTTTATGAACTCTAACTCTTCTACCTTGAAAGTATCAGCTTTTTCAGTAATTATTTATTTTTGGAAGCTAGGCATGCCCTGGGTATTAATTAAATTTTGAATTTACTAAATAAAGTCATGAAAATTAAATGCAAAATCATATTATTCCCAGTGTTCCTCTATTCTTTTAGTTATAAAAAAGTTATAAAAAAGAAACTCAAAAATAAATACCATATTCAAACTAATTGAACGAACTTTCTCTTTTCCAATCTACTCTCAAATTATCTCTCTCTATTATAAAGTTCTTTGTATTCAGTTTATAAGCTAGTTCAGATTTCCAAACTTTAAATCATTTCCTCCTATTCTCGAAATAAGAAATTTCACTAAATTTTCAAACAATTAAATATTTCCGTTTCTTGTTTAATATTATTAACCTGCTAATACTTTATTTAAAAACGCATAGCTATTTTGTCCCTCACACAACTGGGATCTTCTTTGTTTATTTTTGCAAGCTAAGCATTGCTTTAGCAATTATTTATTTAAGGTTTAAAATGTTAAATTTTATTTTTAAATTTAATTATTGAAAATATTATGCTTAATATAAAACCCCTAATAATACTTTCTGTTTATATATGCAAAGTTATTCTCGGTTAGAGCTGCATTGATATTATACTTTTATTTTTGTAATAGCTATAGCTTTGCTTTAGCTATTTTTAAAAGTTAATATTAGAAGGCAACCTCAGAATTCTTTTCTTATAATTTAAAAACTCCAATGATTTTATAAAAGATACTTTTATTTTTGAAAGCTAGGCAAAACTTTAGCTATTTAATTAATTTTGAATTTATTTAAATCAAAAACGTAAAAGATAAATATAAAAATACATTTTTTTAATTTCCATCTATGCTAAATATAAATAATATTTTATTACTTTCTATATTAACTCAATTCTATTACTTTCTAAATGAAAACAAAAATATGATAGTTATATGTTGTTTCTTTTCAAGCGGTGCGTCGTTTATTTTTGGAAGCTAAACCTTGCTTTAGCTATTAATTAAAATGCTAATAGAAAGAAAAACTTTTAATTAGATATTTATTTGACAATTTTAAATTATCTTGATAATTTTACAATAGTTTTTATTAAGATGAAATACGAAAGAATATTTGGTTTCGTATTTCTAAGCGCAAAATATTTAAATAATATTTGACTATCAAGTGTCCTTTTATTCATTTTTGCGATAGTTCTGAGTTCCGAACTCTGAAACATTTCCTCCTTTTTATCAGACAACTCATATAGTTCACAAAATTTTTTCAATTAATTATCGTATTTCTAATATATGGTGAGGCTTTATTTCAGGGAATACAATAAATATTTTTGATTTGAGCTTAATATTATTAATCTATTAATACTTTCTATATAATGCAAAGTTTGATCCCTTATTGGATGACGATGTCTCTCATATTTTATTTTTGTAAGCTAAATCATTTTTTAGCTATTATAATTTACACGTTTAGATGAGTTTCTACTTTTACAATTTTGATTAAAAGAAAAATTTTAATAATATTAGGCTATTAAATCGTCCTTTTATTCAGTTTTCGCAAGTGTTATAAGTTCTGATTTTGAACTATTGTCACGCAAACTTCCGATTTTCAAGCCTTAACCAATGCAAAGTTTTCTCTTATATGTTTTTGTTACGGGTGGCGCGCCTATTATTATTATACTATAAAAGCGTCACATATTGTTAGTCCGGGTCTCCATATTGTCTCCCAATTCTCATAATATTATTCCAACCTTATTCTACGTCAACTATTATTATATTTCTTTGTCTTAATAAATATTATTGTTAACTGCTTGTGTTACTATTATTACTAGGACACAACAGTTATTTGGCGCGGTCGACAGTTGACTAGAACCAAATTGTATTGAATTGAAGGATTGGACCGAGAAAAAAGGTCAGTGGCTAAAAAATTGCTGTATTAAAAAATTGTATTGATTCTTCAGATAAAAATGCGAGCTGAAGAAATTCAAAAATTATTGGAGCTTCAACAACAGCAATTCCAGAAAAATCAATCTGAGCTGCAGGAACGTCAAAATCAACAATTATTGCTCCAACAACAACAGATCGCTGAATTAATTGAAAAATTGGGCAGTAAAGATGCCAAGCAAATTGAACAGGACAAATCAGCGGATTATTGTAAATTAAATAAATTGATTGTCGAATTCCATTGTGACATTCCGAGGGCTTACACGTTCGAAACGTGGTATGAAAAGTACAAGACGTACTTTGAAATTGAGGGTTCCACATTGAGTCAAGAATTGAAAGTTAGATTGTTAATTTCGAAATTAGGTGGACCTGAATATTTTAAAATAGCCCAGAAATTATTGCCACGAAAATTAAATGACCTGAAATTTGAAGAATTAATTAAGGAATTGAAAGAGGAGTTTGGGGACCCTCGGTCCAAATTGTTAAAGCGTTTCGATACGCTTAAATTGAAATGTAATGATTTTGAAAATGTATTGGAATTCGGCAATCTAGTTAATGCCGAATGTGAAAAGTCAGAGATGGCTCTGACAATTGAAGAAATGAAAATTCTTATTTTTATTTCAGGGCTTCCGGATTGTGGCTCTGAATTGAAACAAAATTGTATTCGTCTGATTGAGAACAAAATAAAGAAAAATGAAGATTGTACATTGAAAGATTTGCTGAATGATTGTAAAATATTTTTGGCGACTAAAAAAGAAGTAAAATTGTTGTCTGAACCTAAACAGGTCAGTAAGATTGAAATTGGTGCCCCACCTGAAATTAATCAAATTTTTCAGGAGCCAAAATTGCAATCTATTGAAGTGAAGTCGCCAAACAATTGGAACAATTATCGTCAAAATTATCGTCCACCACCGAAAATTCCATATTGTAATCATTGCAAAAAGGATGGGCATTGGACATTAAATTGCTATTTTGCCGGTAGGCGTAAATTTTCACCTAGAGTGAATACAATTAAAATTTCAGGTTCTAATGAGAATGGACCTTATTGTGCATTGCTGGATATTGATGATAAAAAGAAT